>CALYDF020005515.1:0-14295 GCA_944474145.2 Dicrocoelium dendriticum | reverse complement strand
ACAGAATATCATCGCTGTCGGCAGAGGAGTTCGGCGGCCTGTAGACAACTGCTATGAGGCAAGCATCATGTGTCTTCTTCTGAGGACAATCATCGGGACCGGATAGCTGCAGCCGGCAAAATAAGGCGTCGGGGATAATAAGGGAATGCTCAGTAAGAACTTCATATTTCAGGTGATCCCGGTAGTAGATATCAACGCCACCACCGCGAGATGGACGATCGTTTCGAATGACTGACATTTCACTAAGTTCAATTTCTGGATCCAAAATCTCGTTTGAGAGCCAGGTTTCAGTAAATGCTATGATGTCCCGAGTTGCTGCTTCATGCCGATGGCGCAATTCCGGCAACTTAGATTAAAGCCCATGGGCGTTTGTGTAACAGCATTGCATTTGTTGCCGCATTAGGAGGTGGGTTCGCTGTGTTTGATCGGCACAAACAGTGCCGGTCTGCCCACGTTTTTTAACACGAGTGTTTGCACGCTTGGCTGGTCTATGGTCGGAAAAGCCAGGTCTGACTCAACTGTACCAGTGGTCTGTACTGCTTGCAGGAATGGTCTCAGTCGTACTTCTGGTGGTCCTAGCCTTCTGCTGTGGTACCACACGTTAATTACCATTGATGCCATCTCCGGCGTAGCCAAGGTAACTTTCAAAATTTTCGGCCCGCTCCCTTGATAGTTTGGGGAGGAAGCTAAGCGGCTGACGTCGAATGCCACAACATTCTGCATACCATAGCGTTCTGTGATATAGCGCCACTCATCAATATCGTGTTTTTGTCTTTCACTGGTGTCGCCATGTTTTAGTTCGGGCACACCATGAACCAACACCACTTTCTTCATTACATTTTGACGAGACGCAGTTGGGTCGGATTTTCGCTTTTGGCTTTTCTTCCATGGCATGTCTGGAAAAATGCGGGCACTGAGAGAAGAGTTCGGTAGACTGTGGCTTGCTAAGAGAACATCCTCCAAGTCCTTTGTGTTGCCAAATGTTACTCGCAGTAACCGAGGTTCCCCTACGTGAGGAGACGATGGGTTTCGTGACAGACGTGTAAGACTAGTTGGGAGAACGTATAGTCCTAGTGCGCAGCTTATCTCAGTCCAGCGATTTTGCTCTTCAGCTTGTCGACCTTTTAACGACTCGCTGGTGGGTTCTGGTACGTTTGAACATATGACTGTCATCGCTTGTTGGTTGCGTAGTAATTTAGTTTGTTGCAGTTCTTTTTGGGTGGAGGTTTGTCGTGTGGGAGTGTTGGTCTTGTCTTGTGGGGAAGACAAGTCAAGGCTGCAGCAAGAATTCTCCTGTGCAACGACGTTATTCACACAGTTTGTAATGTGCTGCCCAGCTTATAGCGATGATCATGCAATTTGTGCATAACTCTTTACGCCTTGCGGTACAACAGGAGATTTTATAGAATTTTCAACTGGCTTGGCATCACAGTTGTTTATCGCTAATGAGGCTTGTTTTTCGCCGGAACGTGTAACATTTTTAATGGATAACTTTGGTCTTTTGGTAGGTCTGGGGTTAGGGCTACTTAATACACTAAGCTGCAACTCGAGTTCAGCGATTTTCCTTCCCAAAGCGTTGATCAATTCTTTCTGTTCGGATGACACAACAGCCAACATTTCACACCTCGCGTTGAGAGTTCGGATAATCTTGGCTATTGGGCTATCTGAACACGCATCACAGAACCACAAACTATTTGTTATTACGCTGCGGTTTCCGCCAAGTTCTGAGTTCACGTCCACTTCGTCGTAAGAATTTGCACACAAAGAGCACGTGATTTTTTGATGACAGTTCTCCGCTTACTTGAGCCATGATTGACCTTCGTTGTTTTGTTCACGCGTGGACCCGCTGATAAACTTCGCATTCCCATGGCTTAGTGACTCGTATGCACTTTAAATCACGCCGGTCGCACCGTTGTGAGCTGCGTGAATTGACTACTCCGGCTAGCGGTAACCGTCGCTGTCCGGGTTTGGTGGTGATGGGTCCTGGCGCAAGCGTGTATGGAATCACAAACACTTCGTGTGGTAGGGTGCACGAAGGAATATAGATGAAAGGACAAAATAGCCAGTATCTATGGTGTATGGTGGTGCATATTACTAAGCTATATGTCACCTGATAGCTTTAGAAAAGCTCTGTAGAATGGTTTCTTAAATTCACTGAGATTACCTTGAAAAAACAAGCTTTCAAGCGTGGTTCTTAATGTACGAATTGCCGAAGACGCCGGTTGGGATGAAATAGCGAGACGGAGGACTTAATGCGCAAATATAAATCCCGTTCGATAGAACTCGGCGAGCCGAAACGAATGGGCGTATTTCCGAGCATGTAGCACAAAAAATGAACTTAATAATCCAGGATTACCACAGAGCACAGAATTATGCGATCGTCTGTGATAACGCGTACTTCGTCAGGTTTTTAAAATTGGCTTTCGCTACGTTTTACTACATATAGCGGCCAAAAATACATCGGTTATTATTGAAAATATTATCAAAATATATTCTTCAATCTCCTGCGCATAATGTTTATCAACTTATAATTATCAACGTTGCAGAGGATAATTCGACATTTTGCTCGTACAGTGCGGTTATGTCAGCTTGTCATCGAAATTGCATTATGCAAGAAGTAGCTATTTTCAAAAAATTGAGCGGTGGATAATCCTTCATTTGTCTAATATTCAAACATTTCTTCAACTTTTACAGTTTTTCTTCGCCATTGAACTTTTAGATAAAACATAACAATAAGGTTTGCAATCCGCTGTTTTAGGCATATCAGTTTTATGCGTTAAGAGGATAAAGTTGGATAAATCGATATAAATTCGACGTCTAAATTATGCTTCCACTTAAAGATACTGGGCACTGAGTACACTGTCTGATGCACACTAGAGCATTACGGCATTTAGTCATCTGGTGCGGCTTCCAGATATTTATTGCAAGCTTAGAAAATAGAGATTTTATCCAAAGGTAAAGTAACTATTCCTACTGTATAAAATATTTCGGTTGACCACATAAATGGGAACACATATTTTAACTTTCTTACATCTTTCACCTAAACATTTATGGTTTTTTAAACCTATGCTATGAACTTCAGCTGCCGAAGATTGAAACAACAGCGTAGGTGATCGACCGCTTGCACCTACTCTACCGATCAACACAAAATCCACAAACGTGGGGTTGAGTGTCACCAGCAGAGGCAATGAAGAATAGAATCCTTCACAAGTCTGTCCGTCTTCAAAGCTCGCAGCCAGTAAATGGAACCTCGATGAAAGGTGATTTCCTTTGGCGGTATGATGCCAATCAATGTTCGTTTACACTAAGTCAGTCAATAAGTTTACGTGATTACCTGGAAGAATACGCAAAATGGAGGACAGGCACCATCCAGAGGAAGCGCAGAAACGTCATTAACGAAGTGCTGGTCAAAATGAAGTTATGGGTAGAATATGCAAACCAACTGTAACCAAACTGTTTTCAACCATAAGCAACAGGATATGTCATGCTTCCATTTGACCCTATGACAAAACTTTAACATCCAAAAAGGGATTGTGTAACAACCCAGTCAGCCAAAGATTGGTCCCAAAAACACAGAGCATGAAATTCGAATTCAGAATACTACAGTCCAAGCAATGGACGGATAAGTGTAAAACTCCATCCACGAGGCTTCAGGTCAAACCTAGGCTATCAACCAACACCACAGCAGCAGTCTTAATAAAGAAGAATTGCGGTAAGATGAAAACACATTAACAAAAACCAGTTGTTTTATTACCTGATCGAATAGCTTCGAATATACATTGCTTTGAAGGTTCCGGATCGGTCCATTCCTTCAGGCGAAAGCGAATGTGGGCAGTTTAGGTAAGCAAGCTGATATGTTACCAGCTGACATATGTTTTCTAGTATCCGAAGGCCTTTTAATCACCTATATATTTAGCAAAATTGTGACGCAGCTGTACAACAATCTGCTGGCTATCTAGCAAAATTTTGGCTACTTTTGGCAGCCTATTCGTTAACAAGTTGGAACGATCAGGCTAAGTGGAATAACGAAATTGCTTCTGCTGGACTAGAAAACAGGCAGAGGAGTTATGTTTATTTAATTCGTAAGAGCGATAAAATAAATGCTCTAACATTATGTGAATTAAACCATTTGCGTTATCAAATTACCCAGCAGACATGTTTCATTTATACTGCAACCTTAGCAAAATATAGTATGCTATTTTAATCTGATGCTGTCCGCTTCAACTGCCAATGATTAAAACAAGATTAAAATACTATTAAGTTGCACAAACTTACAGCAATATTAAAAACAAGTTAAACGGTTGACAAAATAAGAGCATACATTTGAAAATGGAATAAACGTATAGTGGTTTGCGCGGGTTAAAATATGCCTTATCATGTATAATGCTGCAAGAATAGCGGCTAAAGCCCGGAAGATAATTGCTAACAACTGACGTCGGAATAAATTTCATGTAACTTGAAAATCCCCATATAAGTTAGGGAGCAAACGTTCGATTATGTGTTAAAAGTTGAAAGATTAAACGACCAGACGAAGGGGCTACTCGCTAAATCGAGCACGGATCAAGAAGTTTCAAATGTGAATTTTGAAGAATTGCTTTTACCATTATCACAAACATCGTATGCGCAATCAGGACTCGCACAAACGAAAACACCTGAATGCACTAAACTTACTAAAGAGCAATCAGGAGTTTACGTTGCCTAGACCAGACAAGGGTGCCGCGATTATGCCGCTAGACCGAAATGACTACATTGATAGACAACAATACTGAGCGTCGAGAGGACGTTTTCGTTTAGCACAAGCAAACTAGACCGGATGGAACAAATTAAAAAATAGATTTCAAAGAGCCTGCAAATCGTTGGCTTATGGTTGTATGTTGATTGCCCCGCTTTAAGAGCTCAAAGCATATGGCAAAGCATTTAAAGATTTACGGGTTACCAAACATTTACAGATAACATTCCATTTTGTCCTATATTGTCAATGGTCAACTCGTTCTACCAAGCGTTCGTTCACTAGCTTGTGCAAATTATGGAACGGTTGCGACAACAGCTTGCAACTTACAGTCTACGTAAGAGTTTCCAATTCGTAGAAATAATCAATGTTGCACAACTTGACGTGAACAGGTTATTCTTTTGATTTTGTCTCGCTATTTACCAACGTTCCGCTGATGGATACGATAGGTTACATGTACGCCTGCATAACCCGGTTTGAAATAAAACCATTTGGATACCAAGTCTTAAGGTAAATAACCTACCATTGCGCTGCAATTGGAAGTTCAGTTCATATTTGAGAGCAAATAATAACGAAAGGTAACATCGTAGCTATGCGATCTGCGCTATGACCAATGCTGGCAAATACCTTCATGGCGAAGTTGGAGAGAAGAGAAATGCTGGCGGTTTTATTCAATTTTAATCACTGACTTCGCTACACCTACGATATACTCGCACAGCAACACCGCATTTTACATATGAAAAGAACCCAAAAATCTGCTGCGGTATCTTGTGGTTTTGTTTACTAAGATACCACACAGCTCAATCCAGCGGCAGATCTACAGAAAGCTAAAGTGGATTGGACAGTAAATGATTTTTCACAGGACTGTCCCTATGATATTGAAGAGCAACTAGATTCACGGACTTATCACGAGAGCAGGTCGAATCCTCTAGGAAGCCATCCTAAATGCGGAACTGACGTTCATACAGAATCTGTTGCGGGAAAATGGATACCCGGACTGATTTATTTTGTGAAACCTTGGGGAAATGCTTAAGCAGATGCTCTGTTAACAGCGTCAAAATACCGCTGTTCATGCGACTACCTTTCATAGCGGACGCAGTTATTGAGCGTTTACCTCGAAGTATTTCGTGCGCAGTTAAGTCGACCTTCGCAGCAGCTACGCTAAGGTGCGTGTTTTCACCGCAAGCACTTGTCTGTCCACGAAATGAGGGTAGTTTGCCCATGCTGTCCAACCCAGTGTTTATTTATAATTTCGAGTGTGCCAGTGGTTTAAGGTATATTGTTCGAACGGCGCAGCATTTGTCCGAACGCGGGAACTAACGTTGTCCACGTTGGTTGCTTCAAGGAGGCACCGGGGACATGATTATTTCCATTCTGTTTCAGTAAGACGACACCGGGTATCAGTTGTAACTGAAGCGTGCCTTTCAATTGTTATGCAATTTGCTACCATACGGAGCAAATGGTAAGCACATTCGTACACATGCGACGGCGGAAACAATTTTCATTCGATTATTTCGACCGTCCTTACGCTCACAAAACTGCTAGTTGGGATTCTTCAGCTTTTTCACCCTTGCATTATTGGATACTGACATTTCGTCGCCAAGAGTTCAACCTCCGTGTCTTTTAATTATCTTACTTTTATGTGGCGTCTCTTACTTTTACCTACCGTACCATATTATTATTTATTTTTATCCTAAACCACGTTTGAACTTGTTTGATGCTGATTCATTGAAAACACTTGCTCACCGAACGGTCTCCTTCTTCTCATTATGTCTCATTTATTTGCGGTTACGTCTGTGGGCCTCACTATCGTTTGTTAACCGTGGCTGTTGCTGGTTGCATAATATCGCCACCATTTTTCCTGTAATATTAAGTTTCCTGACCAATACTTGTGAGGATCATTGTCAAACTGATGAAAATGCCTCTGCTTCATAACCGCCGTACCATCCGATCGGTTCAAGCTTATCTCTACTCTTAAAATGCCAGCAACCCGAGGAATTGTATCCGCGGTTAAAGTATGAAACCTGCACGCATTTGTACCATCCGCCCTTGAAGCACTCGGGCAGTTCCACTTTAAGTTTTTGCTTCAGCTAAAATCAAGCTTTAAAATTTACTTCACTCAAGTTTCCTGCGTCTATATAGTAACGTGTGATTCTTATCGCCACATTGGCTTTACGGTGGCGTCTGTGTGCACCATTCGAGCAATTTGCACCGCTCAGTAAAACGCTCAGGCTGATCTGTTTCGGATCAAAGGGAAAATCCTTTCATAAGTCGGAATCACGACATATACAATTTCGGTGCCATAGCATGTAGAATTTTCTGGACAAGTACATAGGAAATTATGATAGTCCAGTTGATACGACAATAGGGCTGACTCTTTTATCATTCAGTCAATTGTGGTTATAACCATATACTAGCTTTTTATAAAGATAACTGGAAAACGCTATAAATGACAACAGAACAAGTTTATATTACGAGCAAAAGATAAGCGCTTAGCGAGTACCGCAGGGTTGTCAGAATGAGTACCACATAGTAAATAGAATTTAGTGCTAACTTGAAACTCTTCTTTATGGACTCATCTCATTTTTTTACGGCGACATGTAGAAAGGGCCGACAGTCGTGTATGTCACTTCTGGCTGTTGTTCAACTATGGTCGCTTTATATAATTCGTCGAAACACACAGGCTATATCTAGTCACTTAATTAACTTTGGGCTAACGTCAAGGCGATTTTTTAAGCTCAAGTACATTGGGGGTAGAACAACATAAGTTGGGAGCACGTTCAATGACGGGCACGCAAGAAGAAGGTGGAAGTTCCGTCGAAATTCTGGCCGATGGTATTGCAAAATACTTTGAACTGGAGTCCCTTCATTTTCGTTTTGTTGCTCACTTGTAGTATGTGACGACAGACGTGGTCAGGGTTCCTTAGAATCCGGTAGATCATACTAAGGTCGCCACGTAAACACCGGAACCGGCCGTTGTGTTGTTTCAGTTCCTCGGTCTAAGATAATAAGGAAGATTGAAAATCTCTTTGATGTGCTTCGTGGCTGGTCGCTGTGGAGTATCTAATGCTGAAAGCTTTTGCTTGTACCAGGGTTGCTACGCCTAGATCGAGTATTCCACGTAAGGCCACATTAAGGTATTACACAACTGCAAACGAACAGAGTGATCAAATACCTATTGCCCACCTCACGTTGTCAATAAGTTGTTTCTTATAAGTTGTCTTCTTTTCGGATGGTTAAAAGCAACCAAATTCAAGCTAGACTAGTATACAAAGTTTGTGTTACCCGGTGGCTGCTTGCAGAACAGGGCTCCAAGCCTATATTTTTCTTATAGGCGGTTTTCCGTATAACGATGCTTTTAAGCTTTGGTGCTGCTGCAAATTTGCATCTGCCTTATTTGCATCTCTTGCTCCTTGGTAGAACCAGGTCCGATGAATTTATTCTACAATGAGCGTCGCCGACGAGCCAATTGTCCCTACTCTCTGTCGAAGCGGTGTGGATTCACCTCTCAAGTTTTCCTATACTTATGTTGCATGCAAAGTGTGGCTAACAAAAGCAAACCGTCTGTTGTAAAAGAACAACAGACATCAATTGATGAATCCTGCGGTTCCGAACAGTCCACTTCACGGGCGGCTAGATTAAATCTTTCAAAGTCCGTCTGCCGGTAATTGTTGGACGGCTCATGAGAACGTGAATTAATCAGTGGCAGCTCTCGGTTGTCTAGGACTATTCAGTGTTCGCTAGTTGCCAGTGGCTCCAAGACCTGAATTTCCTATACACAGGTCCAAAACACGATGGAGCAGGATGCGGTTTAACGCGCGTCGATTGGCAAATGCCTCGTGCTTCTAAGTTTCAAATACCATCTCTTCAATCTTCGCCTCAATTCCACAGTATCCGAGGGAGAAGTGGGACGTCAGGTCACAATAGTTTAATTCTCGCGTATGAAGGAATCGGACCAACTGAGATAGTATCTGGCATGCTACTACCGATTTAGACATCAACTTTGCTGGCTGTGATGAGCAGCGCACACAAGCAGTTTTCACTGACAGACGCATCGAGCACCATTATGCCTAACACAGGGAGTATGCTTGCTGCAGTTATTTGTGTATCGGCCTCCTGCACAGCGAGGTCCGTGTATATGACGGCACGCCGCCTCGACCGTTTGAAATATCTGTCGCATCTGAAGCACAATAAGACACTGATTTGGAGTTCCTAGGAACTGACCAGGTTTCCGCCAGTCCTAGTAATTCAGGACGACGAAAGGCAATGAAATGATGTGCATCGTCACATTTGTTCATTAAAAGGCAAAATTTTGTTAGCTATGGTTTGAACAGTCGGGTGGGCATACAGCGTCATCGACCAGTTGATCCGTACCATCCGGACCTGGTGAACTACGATAAAAATTTATAATGCCGAGTTTAATTTCTCCGCAACTATTTCTCCGCAATAAATCAGTGATTACGGATTGCAGTTTCTATCGATCCGACGGATCCAAATCGGGAAGCAGATGGAACTGCAACTTACGTAGCTTCCGTGGCGAAGTAGTACAACCCTAATCTAGCGTCATCTGCAATGCTGACTAGTTGAGACCGAATCACACCCTCCCCCTTTTTCCAAGACCGGTGATTTGCTTTAAAGACAATCCATGTTCAATTATCTCGTAAAGCCTGTACATCAGCCTCTGTAGTAATGTGAATATGTAAGCACAACTAGCCTAAGAATTAGCATCCGGTGAATCATGTGAGTAAAATTTCAGAAGGTTTCAACGCCGCTGGTCGTTGACAGTTGCTCTATCCTGCTAAATTCGTTGTGTTTGAGTTTTTCGCTTGTATTATCGCACATGGCTTGCTGGTGCACGTCTAACCCAACACAGAGCAGGACAGATCAGCTGTGTCTCCGGAAACTGATTGAAATCGCCTTTGGGATCTAGCGACCAAATGGCAATTGTGCGCATCACAAAATAGGGTTAGCTGTGTTATGGCGCATGGGTTAAACCCACGGAGCTCCTCGTTATGGAATGTTTCTCCCATCTTAATTGCTCGAGAGTTCTATCGACTGCAGCTACTTACACTAAGTTAACACTCGTACACAGTATTTGGACAAAGTCATGCTGGATAACACGTAGAAGCTTGAATTGCTTAACAGATAACCGATGCACGAAATATGGCAGATTATGCCGCAAAAGTGAATGTAACCACGTTTACGCGATGACCAACCAATTAAGAACAGCTGCAACAATGAGGCATCGTAGCCATTTTGCAAACTGATGCCGATCGATACGACTGAATATAGGTAATATAGAACCGCAAAGACTACAATAAAGAAGCAAACATATTGCTGCTAAAGTAATTCATAATTACCGTCATAAATAAACTACACCTAGATACGGCGACAAAATGCATTTTACGGTGTAGCGAACTGTCAACTGGCCGGACGAGGACAGGAACTAAACGTCACAGAGAAGATATTATACTACGACAGAATAACTGCTTTACATAGCACCACTGTAAACCTGGATTATTAAAAACCAAAGCGAATATTGAATTATACAATTGAAGACAATTACTGCGATATACCTTGCGGAAAACGGAACTAAGTGGCTTCAGAGCGCGATGAATTACTTCCAAACTGCCGCTATGACCTTGAGCTTGATTAGTTGTCCATATTTCATCATCAGTAACTCGTGCTGTGTAATTATCTCTTTCCTGATCTTACATGTTCAGCTTGTAGCTTAAAATTCCCATGTGTCATATACTTGAATTAACCATCGAGACACCAAGGTTCGAGCGTTGGTTATAACTGTGACCAACCGTATCCGCATGTGATTTAGAGTCAGATGATGCAGTGTGTAGAAAGATTTTGGATCCGATAGTTATCAAACAACTTTGAAACTGACCCGTTTTTAACACATCTAACCACAGCTAAGTGGTGTATGCAAAATCGTCCGTCGGATGTCGTACACTACGCTCCTTTTGCTCCAATAATCGCATGCATAGCACCCTCTCAATTTGGCATATGAAACATGTACACAGTCATCACATTTAATTTTAAACACAAAGTCAGCTACCCTCTCTACGGAAATTGGGTACTATAGGAGCACCGGCATTGATTGCAGTGATTGGACCCGCCAGAAAATCTTCCTCTCATATAGTTTTCCTGTTTAGAAACTGCAACCTTAGAAGATGCTTCCATTGTGAAGTCAGTTACCTGGCCTGACTAAACTCACATGTCAAAAGCGTTATTTTTAAACAAATGAACAAATGAAATGTTTCCAAAGCTCCAAAATTTATGCATGCTTGCTAAGCTACGCGAGTAAACATACTAAAGATGTACACCGTTTCTTTCCGTTACCTAGCTTACGCGGGATAGACGCAATCTACTCAACCTACTTGGACAGATGGTAGCCCATCTCCTAGATGAAATATTCATTTAACTTCTTTTATTGTAGACGTGAACATCACGTTTGATACAACAAAACCAGCAAAATTCCGGATAAATTAAATATGTCGGTACAGTGAGTTGGTTATATTCAGTTAGTTAAGTTATTGCTTCCCTTATGTCCTAGACTATTGATAACTTGCTTTTAATTCCCTGGGGCTGTCGTGTTTTAAAACCGTTTTACGCCTTGACTTTTTACAGATATTCTGTTTCAAAAATAGTGCTTTTCGTACGACCGATATAATTTTACAATTGTTTGACTCTACATTCACAGGCACATCTAAAGATTAAGCAAGAAATTAACCACTTATTAACATCAACAATGTTGTTTTTATAACTTGAGTGTTCATTTAAGCAGCTTCGAACTAATTTATTCTCCCACACCCAGGGAAAGCCCTTGCTAGCATTCAGAAATGAACAGTTAGTGAGAATTTGTTCCGTTGCTGCTGGGGGATTCGTACCACACAGCAGAGCCGACAAGCACAACGACTGTTTGGCGCTTTTCAGGGTTGCACGGGAATTAACTTTAAATCAACTACGGAGAACTCAAAATTATTCGTTGGTACTAATTCTATGCAATTCAGCATTGAAGTAATGTGAATGAGGGTCATGTTGTTCCTTCCAATGAATTGCATGTAACGTTCGTTTAACTACTGGGGTTAATGGTAACCTGCGTCTTGTTTATAGGCCGCCACTTAATGCGTGAGTGGACTCAGTGAACAACTGACCTGAGTGGTCGATATGTCGACATGGTCAACCAAATGGTGATGATTAAAAGCATGACACTAACTTAGCCGTTTATAATTAACTTGCCAGTTTATTAATTGCCATACGTATCTGCTGAGAAGGTTTGCTTTCATAAATGAACACCAAGTCGATCATAACAATTTCATCACTAGTCGTATGCATGTTTCCACAATATGGTGAGTCATTGCACCCTCAGGGTTATGCATGGTTGCACGTATAATATCTAGACAAATAAGGCAAGCAATGACTTTAAAATTGCAATAAAATTTGGATATCGTTCTCACAAACACACGAATGATTTTACCATAAATAAGTTCTTTGTTGCCCACTTGAATTTTGCTCGTCATAGATAACAACTTTACCGCCATATTTTTCCAACGTTTAAAGTTCTGGATCTATGAAACATTTGATCTAGAAAGTGTAGCAGATATAAACAGCTAGAGCAGCTAATGCTTTCCGATCAATAGGCATAGATCCGTAAACCTGACATATTTCTGATGCGCAGAACCAATGGTAAACTTTGGTAATCAATAAATACCTAGTAATACCGCATGCGATTTCGTCGAGGTCGGGGCTGCATCGACCACATCTTCACATTGCGTCAAGCGTTGGAGCACCGCCATGTATATTGTCGTGTTTCTTGACATAAAAGGTGCCTTCGATTCGGTCGATCAATGTGCCCTTTGGGACTGTCTGCTGAGGAAAGGTGTGCCCGATAAATATGTAAACATTATCAAAGCGCTGTACGCACATAGTTCGGGCAGGGTGAGGGTTTATGGCAAACTCTCGCCATCCTTCAGTATCACCAGCGGTGTGAGACAAGGATGCCCGCTGTCACCTTCCCTCTTCAATTTTGCTATTGATGAAGTCATGGAAACAGCGTTCGCTGGACACGACATAGAAGGTGTGGAGCTACTCCCTGATGAGCGAATTCTTGACTTGGTCTATGCAGACGATATTGCCCTAATCTGTGACAGCTCCCAAACATGCCAAACAGCACTGAAACGATTGACACTGGCTGTCAATCGTTTTGGGCTATGCTTTGCTCCATCGAAATGCAAAGTAATTCTCCAAGATTGGCAGGGACCCAACCCTGCGCTAATGCTTGATGGTGATCTGCTAGAAGTCGTTCAGGAATTTAAGTACCTGGGCAGCGATATTAGCACCCGTGGGATTGAAGATGAGGTTACGAACCGTATGGCAAAAGCTCGAGGTGCTTTTGCCAATCTCCGCCACCTGTGGCGCAGACGCGACATCACTCTCGCCCTCAAGGGCAGAGTTTACAACGCAGCCGTCCGTTCAACTCTCCTATATGGCTGTGAAACCTTTCCCATCAGGTCGACAGACATGAAGAGGCTCGTCACCTTCGATCATCGCTGCCTTCGCAGCTTAGCTCATTTCTGGTGGGAACACCGCGTGAGCAATGAGCGCGTTCGACGTCGCGTATTTGGTGCAGGAAGAGCTAGTGAACAGCTCAGCACCATTATATCACGCACCAGGCTCCGATGACTGGGCCACGTGTTGCGCATGCCAGCACACCGACTCCCACGACGTGCATTGTTTGCGCGTTGTGGGTGTGGTTGGAAGAGGAGGAGGGGAGGCCAAGTGATGACTTGGTCGAGAGAAATGAAAACCCTCACTTCGAAGTTGGCGTCGGTTGGTGCATCCCGACTGCCTGGCTGGGGTCCTAAGGACGGTGAACACGTTTGGTTGGACACACTTGCTGATATGGCTAGGAGCCGGCCCCAATGGCGTTTGTGTTGTGAGTTCCTTTGTCCATCCTTCTCCTGTTTAGCATCCCCCTCCAATCAAGATCTAACTTGTTAGGCATAATATGACTTTCTTTTACGGCAGCCAGCTGTTAGCTCTCCGGAACGATGTCCATCCGTTACTGGGGACTCAGCAGGCGTGCCACTGTTTGACTTTTTGCTTTTTGCTTTTCTTGCCTTTTGTATTGCGGCACAATAGCTGAGGTGTTTTCCACCTCCAGCTAACGTGTAATGATGATGATGATGAATACCGCATGCCAAGAAAAATATAATTGTTTACTGCCACAATAATTAGAGGCTATGGAATCTGTTAAGGTAGAAATAATCATATTGAATGCGCGGTACTTTGAATAGATTTTGTTGGATGCTAAGGTTGCAATTAAAATGGGGAAGATACGAAATTGCAAAACTCTTCAGCGGACTGAAAGGCAGGATGCACAATGGCCGAATATCCAGAAAAGGGAATATTCCACAAACAGATATACTTTCTGCCGGTCTTGGAGATTTCTCATTTATTTATCTTTTTACTTATATGTATTTGCTGCCCTAACAATGATCAGTTTGGACAAGCCCGTGAAAAAAACCTGTCAGCAAAATTGGTGCCAAATGCTT
>CALYDF020005514.1:0-14281 GCA_944474145.2 Dicrocoelium dendriticum | reverse complement strand
GTGGATAGACGCAAATGAATTTCACATTGCAGGTAATCTGCACCGGTGTTAGCAGACTGAGTGGCGATTGACAGTGTCCCCATTTCATTTGTTTGATATCCAGTGGGATTGCGCATCAACATTTCATGACGCTTACGCAGCATGTGCCTAACAAGTTCGGTAGAATGATTGGAGCAATGAGCTCCAAAATCAAAATGAATAAACCACTGCTGAGTTTCTGGAGGTGACCAGAATGCAACAAATTTGATGTGAGATATTGAGGAAATTCAGCTGGGTCACCCATCCGCATTAGTTTCTGTAGATCATTTTGATTTTCCAATGCAAATAACCCGACTCAAAGGAATGGATTTCTGAGCAATGTGTTCGCGTTCCGAACAGCATGAATTTAATTGTGATGTTTGAATGAATTATGCCGAGGTGTCTGTAGAAACAAGTGAGTTTGGAAGAGCGTTAAATGTTAGAGAGAACGGAGTGGACAATTTATTCCCTATGTAATCCGAAGTGCATGTAACGCTCGTTTACTTTCAAGTGATTACCTATCGGTTTGGTGTTTGGACGGGGTCTCAATCGGTTGCAGTACGCGTGTTTGGGATCACTCACTATTCGGTATGCTATGTTACTATCTCAGCCGAGCAGCTGTGGACATCCTATAATCAAAGCAAATATTTTCGACCATTTCGAAACGGTGGGCTACGCAAAATATTGTCATGATTCTTTACCATACCTTGTCGGGCCTTCGACGCTGAGAGGATTTTACTTTGGCCTCTGATGCTAACTCTGATTGATGTATTCGTCGTAGATGTGTGTGCATGTAATGATCATCATCTAAAGTGATCCGAAATTTAGGGAGCCCTCAGCAGGATAATAGCATCCCAATTATCTCTTCACAAAACAGCCTCACTTGATTTGAGTGCCAATTTCTTTCTGTACGCGTACGTCAACATTGCGTTCTCATGTATCGGTGTGTAAATGACGCAATCCATGACTGTAGACATACACGTGTCCGTGACGGACGTGAACAATTCGGCACTTGTCCACATGGAATTCCACAATTTTTCACTGACCTGGTCGCGGTCTATTAAACGTTGCGTTGGAGAACATCACTGTCGTCGGAACGCTAACTGACCATCAAAGAGTTAATTCAGCCGGGTTGAGAAACAACTGACTTGTAATAAATTGTGGAAAGTGTTTCACTTTTGACACAAATGTTTCGTCACGCCGATTGGGTCATTCACTAGTTGACATAGTACTTAGAGCGAATTGTAGACATATTCACGACGATTGGGATGTGGGTAGAAGTCCAATAGCTTTCCAGATCCCAGTATCACTGGAAGTGCTGCATGGAACGGTCTCAAACGTTCCGCTTCGCAAAGTCACACACATTATCACCAGTCATTGATGGGTCTGGGATGATGTGATATTGACTCGCTTCCTCGGATCCATCCGCTGACGCCCCTCATAGTAGTCAGGCTAAGAGTACCCACTACACATTCGCGAGCGCTACCCCGTCCATTCTGTCTACGCAGCTGTTAACTTTGCTAATATCAACCGCCTCAGTAAGCAGCGTCTGAGGTGTCGGTCGTTGCCATTCGTAACGAATTGCACGTTTAAAATGTGACAATATCCCATGTGTAGACATAAAAAGCATTAGTTAGCGAACGAACTGGTTTTTGGTAGTTCTGCTCATTTTTGTGCACTGCAATTGATTGGAAGCAATTGAACGAAAAATCAGACAATGGTAAAGTTCTTGGATCTGGTTTATCTGTGGGACGATGCTAAGTTATGGATGCAGAAACTGTCGACTTTATGTCAGGGACGTGTTTCCTAACTGGAGTCATTGTGGTGTATGGACAAGTTAGATGGCGAATCTGGGTCATTCGTTTTGCGCGTAAACGTTTGGTTTTGCAGACGCATGGAAATCGCTTCGGCTGTTGCATGTAAGCGATATTTCGTTGCTCGTGTGTGCCGTCCAGTTACCCGGTAACTCCTTGGAATGATATCTAGGTATTCATTTAGTGGACAGATTCAAGTAAATGTGCCAACGCGGCGCTCGTCACTCCATTTGTCCCCGCACCAAACAACGGAGCTGGGCAATGCTCACGGAGTCTTCCAGACAACCTACCTATTAGTTCTTCCGACATATCTAGCTCGATTCCAACTAGAAAATGAGTATACACAGAAAGAAATACTTGACCAAGGTAGTCTGTTCTTGGATTGATGTCTCATGATTGGTGTTGTAATGAAGCTTAGCCTTAAGCTAGTTTCTTAGTAGATATTGTCAATGGCGCCGGATTTTCTTCTAGATATTTCCTGTAATGTTTCATCCCACTTGAGCGGCAATGATACTAAGGCATTTGCCATTCGAATGAAACTGTTTGAGCCCTCGTTTCCGGGAAACAATATTCGCGGTCCAAACGTTTTCGGGTAGCTGTAATTTTCGCACAGCCACTAAAGAAATTATGCTCATCCGGGTGCATGTCCTTAACACAAAGTATTCTAATCCTTTTGGTTTCACATACAATGGGTTCCGCTGCACGCGGCTTTTCTCTGCATCCTTCGTTGGACCAACCCATCTGGTTTTCTGCACATCTGGACGTCTGGGAAGGAAAGAATGCCATATATATATGTATATATATATATATATATATATATATATGTATATATATATATGTATGTATATATATAATCTGTCTGCGGATATATTGCCATTCTTTGGAAGGGAACAATCCCAAACCACCCAGATGGCACCACACGTCCGGGAGATAGGATAATGAGACTGGGCAATTTCCCTGAAAATTGTGCGGGATAGGTTGGCCGTGTTCGCATTGAAGACAACTCCGTTGTAACCTGTGCAAATTGTTGGACCCTTAGTGACAGTATTATAGGGAGAGCTTTGCGCTGAACTGAGTAGCTTTGACCTGGACATCGCGACCGTTTTTCGGGTCTGAGAGTGCACTGGCGCCTGTTAACTCCCTTGTGTTTCGCAGGGCTGTGTAAGCAATGCAGCAATTGGCTTGGGATAGCCTTCTAGATGGTACCTGTTCTATCCTATTCAACTAACCTATAACGACGACAGTACAACTTCTTTAGGAAAGCGAATTTTTAAACACTCGCTTCCGGTACTCAACATTCACGGTACAAACGTTGCCGTGTAGACCTATTTCCCGAAACGTTTACTAAAGCAATTAAGCTCGTCAGCACGGGTGTCCTCACCAAAAATTATTCTTGTCCTTTCGGTTTAACATATAACCAGTCTCCGTTTCTGATTTAATGCGACAAAGCCAGCAAAAGGAATATAGTATCCGCTCCACGCGGCTCTTCTGTGCATCCTCCGTTGGATCAAACCATCTGGTTTTCTGCTCATCTGGGAATCACATCGTGCCATCATTCGGATTACCAGGTGAACTTAGCATTGTCGCATGTTGAGTTAAAATGGGACAAAATCTGCTCTATACAAAAGTGACTGTGTGCAGTGGCGTAGCATGGAGAGTGGCGGGCGGTCCGCCCCTGGCGGCATGTGACAGGGGGCGGTATTTTAGTATGCCCAATTACTCAATACCAAGTGTAAATTGGTCAAAATTACATCTATGACTGAAGTGGCAAAATGAAGGTGATAATCATGCTGACACTGAAGATGAACTTGGTGCTGCAAACGTTAATATCCCAGCAAAAGAAAGCGACAGTGATAGGATGGATGCAGCGAGAAACGTTCATAAAGCTGCTGCAGAAGATGCGCGCGAAGTTAAAAAATTTAAAATGCAACCACACTGGCATGGTAGCATACACATCAACCGAGTTTATGGATGTCTGTCAGTAGCCTGTTAAGGTTGGCCATGAAAATCTAGCCATGATTGTCCGGCTCGGATCCACTGTTGCGCAGTACGTCGATCATGAATTCAATAAGTGCTTCTAGCTGGGACGAATACAAAGACTGGGGCTAATAAGCTAAAGAGGATTTGTCTTTTTACAAGATTTGTGGAACGGTGAGCAAAGACTGCGAAGGCGCATTGTATATTTTGCTCCAAAAGAGGCCCTACTTTATTTCGGCTGCTGGATGTTTTCAACGAAATAGTCCATTTTGTTCGACTGATGAGGGTTTCATAAACTGGTGGAAACTAAATCCAAAAGCATATGAACACGAAGCTAGTATATCGCTTGTTCAGCTACTTCTAAACATCATGGAGCTGGTGATCCAGCTATGTTACTGAAAGGTAATTGATAAAGATATGTAGCTAGGACTGGTAGAAAAGATGTGGCGTGAACCTCAAGCTGCAATGCTAGATATCTTCAGAATTCTCGTTAAGCAAAACATGTTACCGTGTGGTCCTCACGAATACATCCAGAATGACAAAGGAGGCCAGAAAAATAGAGGAGAATTTTCAGAACGCATAAAAGTTTTTGGGCAGGGATGAAATGGTTCTTCGCTAACCATTAGCGCCACTTCAGCTTGGAAGAAAAAGCGGTACATTTTCTTTGCCGCCACACGCTCGAACTGCATTAGTGAGCATCAGGTAAATCAGCTAATTTATCATTGTCAATCTCAATCAGCAGGCTTCGGCTAGTATGGAAAAGTATCAGAAGCCGGCGTTCCGACCTTCTGGGTTTCGTCATTGGTGCGCATTTCAGCGGACGCTTACCGGGTTCCGACCTCATGACTTCAGGATGCCAGCAGATAGTGCCAATTCGCCATGGGTGACAGCGGTGGACCTGACTGATTGTCAGTTGACTATGAGACAGCCCGTCTCATCTTCCAATGCCATGCCAGTTATGAATTGAGCAGAGGACAATGGCCAGCCTCACGAGCTAGGTGTTCCGCATAGCGATTATGCACCACATAGAAGGTATACCAACATCCTCACTACTAGTCATCAGTACTATAAAATAAAACCGTATAGCTTGCAAGTAATACGTGGTACATAGGCACAATGTAGAAAGTCCCAGCTCGTGAGGTTAGCCGTTTTCCGCTGCACAGTTTGTAACTGACATGGCTGGGCTATCTCATAGTCAACTCTCAATCAGCCAGGTTGGAGGCTGTCACGCATGGCGCGGTAACACTAGATGTTGGCATCTTGAAGTCATGGGGTCGGAACCCGGCAGGCGTCTGCTGGGATGGGAACGAAAGACGAGACCCAGAAGATCGAAACACCGGCCTCTGGTGCTTTCCACACTAGCCTAAGCCTGCTGATTGGGAGTGACAGTGGTGAGTTACCTGAATTATACCAAAATTCTCACGGCTACTCATCAGTAAATCAGCTAACTACAAAACTCGTAGATCGAGTCAAGGAAAGTAAATATGTATTTTTCATAGCACATACGATGTATCCTACAAAATGTAAACGAGTGAAAATGTAGTGATGCCAGGAGTCCATTCTCAACTTCATGGAAACCCACAGCAAAAGAACTGAGAATAGTGCTGGATGGGTATTGCGAGACCCTGAGAAGAATTGAATTCAGATTTATGACTACCGTGGCCAGGCATTTGACGATGCTGCTCTTACGGCGGGACATCAATCTGGAGCGCACATACTTCTGCGAAATCAGGCGGAAGCTACAATTGTGCTATGCACAAACTATTTCCTGAATTTGGTTTATGCACATCAAATTTATTCGATGTAGCATTCTGCTATCTTTTTGGCACCATGTACCAGCTATCCTCATACTGTTTTCAAATAATTATTGCTCGAATATCCTGATTAGAATCACCGGTCTAAGTATCAAGTGACTGTAAAATCTAGATGGAGTAGTCGAGCAGGCGCTGTAAATGTTGTGGTGAAGAAATACTCGGAACTCATAATTTCTCTGAAACATTTCACAGAATAGGAGCATGTAGCCACAATATCAGATGTATCTTTAGTTATCACCTCGGTATTGTCGCTTCCGATTATTAGTTTCTGAGCCTTTGGAGATCTGTGCGCATGGAAATCAATGGTGTGCAGACACGTATAAGCAAAAGAGTCGGATCTGCAGCAAATCTCTGGCAAGCTTAACTAGTTAAGAATCTACCTTATTCAGGAGTAAGAGAGAGAATAGTTGACGTTGCGACGGACGAATCAAAAAAACACTAAGCTGAATTGGAGATAAGAAAGACGCATTGAATTTGCCAAAAAGGAATGGACAGCGAAGAATCGCTGGATATATCTATTTGAATTGATGCTAGTTAAAACGGTGATGGTTGTCTGTCACAGACAGTTTGCCTGATGAAATACCGTAGATTATGACAGGCGTATGACCTCGAAAACAAACGTGCATTCAATACGCCGTCAAATCTGCTTGATGTTAACACTATTTGTTATCCTAACGCAGTTGAGGAAGATATAGAACATAGAAATTGCTTGCTGAAAGATGATTGCAGCATATTGTGAAAGCTTCAGGGAACGACCAATTAAAATTGGACATTCTGAAATTTTGAACTTTACACAGGAATATCAGCTTGGGAACTCTGCTGCGAATATTCCTTACTCTGCATATTAGAACTGCTCGCTTTGAGAGCGATTTCTCAAAGCGCAAACTTATAACAATCTAACTTCAATCATCAGTGAAGCGGAAAAGGCACACGGTTTGGCATTTCTTCCCATACAAAAGGAAATTGCCACTAAGCTGAATATTGTTAGCGTTATCCGTATTTTGCCATGAATAATGCACGAAAAGTCTATCGGTAAGTTGGTGCATGAGTTTTGTAGCAATTCAAATACCTGCATGTTCGGCAGCACGCTGAACTTAGATCTGGGATTCATGTTATATGAAACGAGATATCGAATCGGGATTCGTAATTGTAGAGGTTTACGGGTTAACTAGTGCTAGGAGGCGGCAAAATTTACCTCCGCAAATGTAATTGCTACGCCACTGTCTGTGTGTCACCGAAAATATCATCCACGTATCGCCCGTAGTAGAAAAGTCCACAACTGACTCTGCTCAGTTGGTTGTTATCTAATTTGCTTGTGGGCACATATACAGGCAGCGGACCAAATGTTATGCACATCGCTGCTCCTTCCATTTATCTGCATCTTGCTCTATTAAACTAACGTTTGTGGTGGGATTACGCATCATGACTGGTTGTTTCATTCCACTGTTCGAAAGTACGACATGCAACTGATGAATGCGAGCGGTATCACATAGATTGTCTAGTGTCCCCTCTAAAGCAACCTGTGGTCACTTCATTACTCAGCCTCACTTGATCCGGAACCGCCAAGATATTCCGGTACGTGTACATCGGTCTTGCGTTCTCATGTAGGGATCTTCACCTGACGCAATCTCGGATAGTAGAAATAGACGCGACTGTGAGGAATACGTACAATTTGGCACTTGCTCATATGGAATTGCGGCTTGTTCAGCATCCACCTGGCCGCCGCTTACTAAAAGTTGCGCTGGAATGCATCGCTGCCGTCGGATCCACGATGCTTCGCCAAAGCGTTGCTGAACATTTTCTAACTGTTTAGTCAATTTCTTATTCTATTTTATCGATATATTTTCCATGTAGACGTAAATGTCACTGGATGCCGGATCGAACTCTATGCGGTAATTTTTCTTATCTCTAAAGCACCATCCAGCTAGACACATGATTAAAGCGTTAACAAAACACCTTTGCATTCCTTCTCGTCGTCATGAGCCCGCTTCATATAATCTTCCACTATTCAGAAAGTGTTTGTTTAGATAGCTTGGCACAAACATAACTATTCCAGTTTTATTATTGAATTAAGTCTATGTGACCGTACTATGCTGTTTCGTTATTTCAGAAGCTGTCACACCTGAGGTTGAAACAGGTTAGTTACTTTGACAGTGTAAATTGGCCGGGCACATTTACCTTGAAACACGAAGTTCTCAGCATTCGTTATTGGATTCGTACATTTTTTAACATATTGGATGAAAACAGCAGGAAATTGTTTCAGAAATAACCGCTGTTAAAACACTGGAAAACAAAGTTAACTATGTGCCGGCTTGTCACTTTCATTGGCTTTAGACGAAAGGTATCCGCTGGTGGATGGCTGCGATTGCACAGGTGCACCTGCTTTCACACAAATCCTTTGGTGGCAGGCGAGGTGCGAATGATTCTTAGTGGCCATCCAATGCAAGCAGTATTATTACGCAGCGACACAAATCACTGTACTGTTGGTGTAGGCTGTATCTGCAAAAAATTGGCTGTTTCTATCATGGTATATGTAACGCTCCAAGGCGTTTGGAAAGTTAAGCTACGCGTTCCCCACCGGAAAATTCAACAAAAGACCATATCCGGACCTGAGAAAACGGTGCTGTTTGTACAAATTCATCGTACCAAAGTAGATTTCAGTCAGTTCCACAAAAGGTCCGTAGGCCAAGGTGCACACGAAACAAATGGACAGAGAGGTGAGACCGAAGTTATGATAAGGCAATTGAGCCAATCCTAAGCGTCCGCCAACGGGAACGGGCTGAGGGCAGACAGACCTGCCACACTGGATACGTGCGTTGTGTGAACACAAAATGGCTTATGTCAAGAGAATAATGACAAATCCATGGGGGCGGGGTGAAGTTAAGATGAGTCACCAGAGTCACTCGCTAAGAGCATCGGAGCAGAGAACAAAGGAATGGAAAGTAAGGGAGTTAGCAAACATAATCGATCCAGACGGCGGAGCAATGTAGAACTGAGCATTCAACATGGGAGAGACAGAGATGGTCAAAGTTCTTTCAACAGCATATGCTTGACTTTTTAAACCAACTTACTCTCACACTAGGTCCTTTTTCTTTCACTTTATTTGGTTTGTTCTGCCTACCTGAATAATCATCGATTACCTGGCCACTTTGCTTACTCTAAGTGTGTTTATCTTGTTAACCTCATTGTGTTTGTAGTAATATTTGAGTAACTTGTGGACATATTTGACTGATCGCGAATTCGTTGCTAACCAACCTACTTCATGTGCTAATTTAGGGAAGATTTATGTCTGCATAGCTGTATTCTTGAACCGATATATTTTATTAGATAATGTGATTCCAAGTGATTATCTGTTGTTTAACATCCCCGGTGTGGCTGCGCTTGATATGCATGTTGACAAGTTGCCTACCTCTGTCATACTGGCTCTAGGAGACAGTTATTCGTTGTAGGAGGGGACGGGGTGCACGGTCTTTGTGGTTGTGCTGGGCTCGAAGATTGGTTCCATGCACTCAGTGTGGAGCGGACTACGGTCCAGCCACCGCCTTGTGTGTGCTTGATTTCCCAATTACAGCTTGCTTGTGTTTGTCTGTGAAGGAGTGTGGACCGGCTCAGCTGATGTAGCGTCGCTCCCATACACTTGCCTGCCGGTCTTATTCCTTCAAGTTTACACTGGATATGACGTGTGTGCTTGGAGCTGTGGGTGGTGCAGCGAAAGCCACTTAAGGTGCATCTGTAGGCGCAGGCGTTCTGTGGCTGGCCACAGTTTCATGCACATCCGAAACAGGATGCCGCCAAACATATGCATGACCATCAATTTTGTGGGGCGCAGGATATGACAGCTATACTCTTCAAATTTCACTGTTGACTTCCTATGATTGTTTAGCTGCACTATTTTCGCGCAATGCTGTTTTTCTCCATCCCCGTATTCTATCGATGTTGAATGCAGTGGTTGATTTGCGTCTTATACGCTTGCCAATTAACTAGCATCGAGGCGTTTTTCACACTGTCCATGATTTATTACACAAACATGCTATGTGCGAAAGGACCTCCGAGATTTGCTGTCGTTACTATTAATCGCGCCCAAATTGAACTGGCTGGCGATGTTAAATAGGAGAACAAACATCATATCCAGTCATCTGATACTGAATTTTCCGATTTGGTATTGCTCATATTTCTAACAAGCGCGTAAACTAATGCGCTGTTGCAAATGTTTACTAGTCTCGCTGATCACACCTACAGAATAAACGGACAAAATAAACATTGTCTGAATGGCAGATATGTGTGTTAGATATTCAAGAAATAAACCACAACGGCACTGTACATCCTATTCTCAAAAATGCGTATTGCTATCATCGTAATCAATGGTAACTTTAAGATCAATAACTACGCTGGCGTCCACGGCACTGTTAATATCATTGATGACTTTGCTACAAACAGACTGCTAATTTCCACTTCATATATTTGCCAATCCCAGTTCATCGAGAGAATATATATGTTTGGTTTTTAGATAACTGAAATCCTCCATTTTTTCTGCTCTCAATTTTGTCCAGATGGCACACAAATTACAGAACGAACAACTGCAAAAGGTAGCCATTTACTGTGTTTCTCCTCATGCATTGTGTCTCTTCCGCTTACAATGTACTGCCACTTCTTTGTCCACACGTTGACCAACTTGCAACATTCTACAAACCTCACTGTAATAAGCGCTCACGCAAACCCCCAGCTAACTGCGAAGCATACATTCGGCTATAGAATCGACTGTTGAATTACTGTGTGCCTCAAATATGCATGACCTAAAATGCATTAATAGATGTTACAGTTGGGTATATTTTCTGAATTACTAGGTTGCATTTCGGCCGCTGTAAATACAGACACAATGATTGCTTCCTGTCTGATGCTGGACACGTGCATATAAGTCTATAATGACATTTCGCATATAACCGAAAACAAAATGCTTCACCAAATCGCATATTCGCTGTAATTGAATCCAGGGATAAACTACTTCGATGAAACGGTGCACAATGCTTACCAAACGTTGCTGTGGATAGACGCAAATGAATTTCACATTGCAGGTAATCTGCACCGGTGTTAGCAGACTGAGTGGCGATTGACAGTGTCCCCATTTCATTTGTTTGATATCCAGTGGGATTGCGCATCAACATTTCATGACGCTTACGCAGCATGTGCCTAACAAGTTCCGTAGAATGATTGGAGTGATGAGCTTCAAAATCAAAATGAATAAACCACTGCTGAGTTTCTAGAGGTGACCGGAAAACAACAAATTTGACGTGAGATATTAGGGAAATTCAGCTGGGTCACCCATCCGCATTAGTTTCTGTAGATCATTTTGATTTTCCAATGCAAATAACCCGACTCAAAGGAATGGATTTCTGAGCAATGTGTTCGCGTTCCGAACAGCATGAATTTAATTGTGATGTTTGAATGAATTATGCCGAGGAGTCTGTAGAAACAAGTGAGTTTGGAAGAGCGTTAAATGTTAGAGAGAACAGAGTGGGCGAGTAATACCATATATATTCCGTAGTGCGTGTAACGCTCATTTACTTTCAAGTGATTACCTCTGTGGTTGGTATTTCCACTGGGTCTCAATCAGTTGCAGTACGCGTGCTTGGGATCACTCACTATTCGGTATGCTATGTTGCTATCTCTGCCGAGCAGCTGTTGACATCCTATAATCAAAGCAAATATTTTCGACCATTTCGAAACGGTGGGCTACGCAAAATATTGTCATGATTCGTTACCATACCTTGTCGAGCCTCCGACGCTGAGAGGATTTTACTTTGGCCTCTGATGCTAACTCTGATTGATGTATTCGTCGTAGATGTGTGTGCATGTAATGATCATCATCTAAAGTGATCCGAAATTTAGGGAGCCCTCAGCAGGATAATAGCATCCCAATTATCTCTTCACAAAACAGCCTCACTTGATTTGAGTGCCAATTTCTTTCTGTACGCGTACGTCAACATTGCGTTCTCATGTATCGGTGTGTAAATGACGCAATCCATGACTGTAGACATACACGTGTCCGTGACGGACGTGAACAATTCGGCACTTGTCCACATGGAATTCCACAAGTTTTCACTGACCTGGTTGCGGTCTATTAAACGTTGCGTTGGAGAATATCACTGTCGTCGGAATGCTTATTGACCATCAGATAAATAATGCAATTCAGCCGGGTTGAGAAACAAGTGAATAGTATAAATTGTGGAAAGTGTGTCACTTTTGACACAAATGTTTCGTCACGCCGATTGGGTCATTCACTATAACGTTTCAGAACCAAGCCAGTCCTTAAAGGAATCAAGCTCCTCCTTAAGAATATCCAACATAATTCGTAACCACATCAAGCTGAATCCATCGTCTTGACCAATTGCAAATCAGTACAGATGTACTCAGAACGTCTGCATCGGTTGGTGCAACGCTCAGCCAACAAATCACGTGATGCACAGTGGACGCGAAAACAACTCGTGAGCTCATTCACTGTAGGATGGGTGCGGACTAGCACGCGGCATCTATGGACGGTTGAGGAAGTACTGTAACTGCCACCCACTCACTTACGCGGCATCAAGACACACAACGCAGAAGTGGGCGGCCATCCGCGTGCTCACTGTTACTCGCAGACGACCAGACATGAAATCTACTCTACAACGAGACAGTATCGATGCACTGGGTAGGGTGAAACACCGTTTGACTGAAGAGATTAACCTAGGGAGTGACCGAAAATTAAGTTGGTTGAGACAACCGACAGTGACATTGCGCGGTATGTCGTTCTAGCTCGGGTTTCAGTCGGAAGTAGGCACTGGAGAACATGATGTTATCATTGGATCGTCAATGTCCACTATGTTGTACATAGTACTGGCAAACTCCAGTAAGTGGCCAAAAGTTGTTGGTATCAAGTGGATGGCACATTTTGAACACAAAAGTTGATAAGAAAAGCTAGTTTGTGAGGAATCGGAAATCGCCCACCATAGAGTAGCACATCGCCATTCCTTGACTGCTCAGTTTGCAAGAATGATTAGCTTCCGAACCGATATATCGTCAACCGACGGACACAGATGGGACACAGTACTACAATTCCGATCTCTGTGTTTCACAGATAAGGCCATGTGCACAGAGAAGGAAGTAGACAGTAAGATAATTCCTGGATAGTGGACACCCGAAACCGGTAGTGAAAGCCACGTTTCACAATATGCTGAAATCACATTGAAGATATACAGCGGAATGGATTGGGACGATAAGAATATTATAGGTAGAAGGAACTACCTTTTCCTTTCCGGCGGCACTAACCAAGGAATAAAACTCGGGATCTGTTCAACAATGGTGTATCTGAAATACACACTTTTCGTAGATAAGATGACTAACGGTGTTCACAAATGTATTCACAATAATTGTGAATATGTGTGTATATGAGATACCGCGAGCGAACTGCCCACAACGCTGCTGGAACACCTGAGGCGCATTTCACGGCGACGTCTTATGCTCTACTGTGAGATTCAGCGGTGGTGACGCACCTGTTAGGTACGGTGCATGTAAGGTGGCCAGATTATTTATGAGCCAAACCGAGACGCTTCCAGATTTCTTGCACGGCAAACCGAGACATTTAACCTACCCCCGTTTGTTTCTGCATATGTTGATCGTACAAAATATTGAAAAGATAGATATCTACATTTCTTGCTTCAATGCAATTATAAAAAGCACTTGCGTTATTAGTCAGTACAATGGCTACGCTACTGAAGTTTTAAATAAATAAATAAATGGCATATTCCCGCTAGAAGGAGGCATACAAATGAAGGCACGACTAAATATACCTACAAACATAGCTGCTTTGGAACAGTAAAAGGTGTGGTTAGAATAAAGTACAACCAAAATTTTCGTCGTTTGCTCACTTAAGAAGTTCGTGGATTAATAGTGGGATCCCAGAACATTATGGCGCTGGTTTGCGAAAAAAGCAAGTTTATTACTATGGTGGCAATAGCCAACGGTCGGCATGATTTCGCCATGTTGTAATCCATGATTTCATGAGCATAGGTCTGGGCGCTGCATTAGCATGTCGTGAAGTTGTTCGCAAGGATACACGACACTCTTTACTTCAGAACTGCATTTCACCACAAGTATTGCTTTCAGTGTTTAACCGCTAAACTGCGTTGTCCAGAATCTGCTTCCATTCAGTTTGGAAAAATGTATAGTGCTGCGTCTGAGGCACAAGTTGGTTCATTCTCACAAAATCGGCAACCAAAGTTGCAAATGTCTTCTGGGAAGAAGGATGTGGGTTTTATCCAGGTTGACCTTGGATGTTCGAATCAGACTGAGGCGGCCTAAAGGAGGGGCGTCCAACACGTGGGCCTCCTGAACCATGCACTCGGACGAATCGACCCTTCGATTTTTCTACAATTTCTCGGCTCATACATACCACCACCTGTGGAATACGTAGTACAGTTTCGGCAGCCATGGATGAGGTGAGATATCACTGTGTTGGAGATCCCTCAACGCCGTGCAACCAGAGACGTCAAGTGTCTGTATACTTTACCGTATGCACGAAGGATTCGAGTGCTTGGGGTCTTCAGCGGACAATATCGGCGATTGTGCGGAAATCTCATTTTGGCTTACCATATTTTGAGAGCTGGATAGCACGAGCATGCTCTG
>CALYDF020005513.1:0-14295 GCA_944474145.2 Dicrocoelium dendriticum | reverse complement strand
TCGTGGCCATTACGGCCCGGCGTGGCGGATCATCTATAGCGGAGTAGCTACACGGCTGTACGCACTTACGGGCTTTAGTACCGAAACGCGAGTGGTAAAAGCAGTAACCTGTGGGATCAGGTTTTGTGCGACGGCGCGATGATCCAGAGCGGTTGCGGTACTTACGTTTTAAGGTGAGTTCTTTAAGCTGGCGCTGAAGCGACGCTATCTGCAACGATAATGCGTCTATTGCCGACGGAGGGCTAGTCGAGCCTGTCGTTGTGGTTGCGCCAGCGCAAGGCTGCTTAAGTGCTTTGGTTTCAGTCTCTGGTTGGTGCCGTTCGATGACGCGGTCTGCTAGATCTGCGATTGCCGTGATTGGCAAGTCACTTGCTACTGCAAGGATAGCCTGAGTGCACTCCGGGAGGCGTTGCATCCACAGCTCGCGGAGAAGCCCTACGTCCATGTTGGACGTGCCGATGAGCTGTTGCATTTCGCGCAACAAGGCTGAGGGCATCCTATCTCCTAGGTGCAGATCATTAAATAGTTGCTGCAGACGGACCTTGTCAGAAGGCGTGATTCGCTGAATAATAGCCTGTTTAAGTGTCTCGTATTTCATTACTAGAGGGGGGCAAAGTATGATGTCTCTCACCTGCGAGGATATATTCTGTGGAAGGCAAGATATTAGCTGGTTATACATGGCGAAATCAGAAGAAACCATACGAATATAAAATACGGATTCTAAATGTAAAAACCATAATAAAGGATCATTCTCCCAAAAAGGGGGAGGGGCTAAGGCAACAGAATTGACCATGACAGGCTGAACAGCGTTAACCGCGCATGGAGACGGCTTATCCTCTAAATAATCCATTGCAAAAAGCAGATAAAAAGTATGGTAGGTAAGAAAACAATATGAGCACAAGTAATGAATCACAAAATCACTGGACCGAGCTCACCAAAATGAAAATTCACAATGGCGGACGGCGTGTTCCTGACAGGGGGTCACCAATTGTTGGGCGGAGCCTGGGATACTAGTCGGTAAGCAATGACACGTAATACGTGTCAAATACGACAGTATAGAAGTCGGAGGAGACTGAACCCAACGTGTATTGTACAGGCTACAAGAATAAGAAGCGAATCAGGCGGAGCGAGAAACGTGCAGCGAGGAACTCACCAAAACGGTTTGTGTCCATGGATGTGCAGTCAGTTAAACAAATGGACGTTTCGACGGTTAAAACAACCATAAAATCCAATGTTATAAGATACTGAAAGAGCATGTTTTCAGTTGCACTACAACTGCATCAACGGAGCCGGCCCACACTCCTACATACAGAGCAGCATTACTGTCTACCTATGTGGAGAATCATGCGTACCGGACGTATATAAGGCGTTGGCTCGGCCGTAACCCATTCAACATTGGATGTACGAATCCACTCTTTGAGCTTAGCACCATCACGAAGATCATGTCCCCCGTACCCTCCAGCAACGTTGCACATTCTTCGTAAGCAGACTGAAATAATAATGATAGAAGATTTATTATCTAGGACAGAATTTAGTACTGCACTGTACATGGTAAAATGACGCCACTATGTTCTATTCCCGTGGTCGGAGAATACCCATTAAAATGAGGCCGTAATGTCCCAAATTGCTGTATAGTTGTACCGGTGCGTCAAACACACTCATGACTTAAAACTGCTGCACTTATGCACGAACTAAGTGAAAATTACTGATGAATAAGAATCGCATAGTTATAATTTAATATTTCACTAAAAGAACCGATATTTAACGGCGTTGCATATCGGCTCACTAAAACCAACATTACAGCGAAACCCTACAAAAGCACACTAGCTGCAATTCATGACCATACTCCGGCTTAACAAGTGAATTCATACGTTTGTGGCTGAATCCTTTTCATTGAACAACAGATGCGCTTGAAAATTTCAGAGTTTAAAAAGTGCAAGATAAAATACGGGTACAAGTTTTCGTTTTGGAATAGTCAGGTTACGCGATGCATCGTTGGCGTGCATGCACGGATGATCAGATCCAGCTTGCGTTCGTCGACTTATCTGAAAATTTCGAAATTCAAAAAACTAACATTAACCTGCGCATCGTTTGTGCACAGTAAATAGAGATAACTGCGCAAAAATGACACACATGACTCGCATCGGACAGTGGAGATCACTGCTCAATGAATCGTACCTTTCATCCGCATGCACGCAAACTTTGTTCCATCGGGTTTACGTCGAATTTCAGGCTGAGTGCACGAAGCATGTTACAACACGCCCTGTTGTTCTGTGCTTGCAGTTAGGTTTTCTTTAATATGGAACACGGTCCATGTTGAGATGGTGCATTGCAATCCATTCAAAAAACCAGTCATCATCATCATCATTACACGTTAGCTGGAGGTGGAAAACACCTCAGCTATTGTGCCGCAATACAAAATAAAAGAAAAGGAAAACAGTGGCAAACAGTGGCACGCCCGCTGAGTCCCCAGTAACGGATGGACATCGTACCGGAGAGCTAACAGCTGGCTGCCGAGAAAGAAACTCGTATTTTGCCTATCAAGTGAGATCGTGATTGGAGTTGGATGCTAAACAGGAGGGGGGTGGACAAAGGAAATCACAACACAAACGCCATTGATGCCGGCTCCGAGCCATATCATCAAGTTTGTCCAACCAAACGTGTTCACCGTCCTTAGGACCCCAGCCAGGCAGTCGGGATGCACCAACCGACGCCAACTTCGAAGTGAGGCTTTTCATTTCTCTCGACCAAGTCATCACTTGGCCTCCCCTCCTCCTCTTCCAAACGCACCCACAACGCGCAAACAATGCACGTCGCGGGAGTCGGTCTGCTGGCATGCGCAACACGTGGCCCAGCCATCGGAGCCTGGTGCGTGATATAATGGTGCTGAGCGGTTCACTCACTCTTCCTGCACCAAATACGCGACGCCGAACACGCTCATTGCTCACGCGGTGTTCCCACCAGACATGAGCTAAGCTGCGAAGGCAGCGATGGTCGAATGTGACGAGCTTCTTTATGTCTGTCGACCTGATGGGCCAGGTTTCACAGCCGTATAGGAGAGTTGAACGGACGGCTGCGTTATAAACTCTGCCCTTCAGGGCGAGAGTAATGTCACGTCTGCGCCACAGATGGCGGAGATTGGCAAAAGCACCTCGAGCTTTTGCTATACGATTTGTGACCTCATCTTCAATCCCACAGGTGCTGCCCAGGTACTTGAATTCCTGAACGACTTCTAGCAGATCACCACCAAGCGTTAGTGCAGGGTTGGGTCCCTGCCAATCTTGGAGAAGTACTTTGCATTTCGATGGAGCAAAGCATAGCCCAAAACGATTGACAACCAGTGCTAATCGGTCCAGTGCTGTTTGACATGTTTGGGGGCTGTCACAGATTAGGGCAATATCGTCGGCATACTCCAAGTCAAGAAGTCGCTCACCAGGAAGTAGCTCCACACTTTCTAGGTCGTGTCCAGCGAACGCTGTTTCCATGACTTCATCAATAGCGAAGTTGAAGAGGAAAGGTGACAGCGGGCATCCTTGTCTCACACCGCTGGTGATACTGAAGGGTGGCGAGAGTTTGCCATAAACCCTCACCCTGCCCGAAATATGCGCGTACAGCGCTTTGATAATGTTTACATATTTATCAGGCACATCTTTCCTCAGCAGACAGTCCCAAATGGCACATCGATCGACTGAGTCGAAGGCACCTTTTATGTCAAGAAACACGACAACGGTGGGTCGCCAATAAACATGACGGTGCTCCAACAATTGACGCAAGGTGAAGATGTGGTCGATGCAGCCCCGACCTCGACGAAATCCGGCTTGCTCTTCACGAATCTGGCTTTCACGAGTGCCAGTCAGTCTGTGGAGAATGACAGAGGCAAGCAATTTAGAGGCAGTCGGAATCAGACTGATCCCTCTATGATTGCAGCATTCCAAACGGGAGACCCCTTGAAAATTGGGACAATGACGGAGCGGTTCCAATCTGTCGGGATTGTCTCCTTCTCCCAAAGTTTTACTAGCAACTCGTGTAGATCATCTACTAGAGCAGGTCCCCCGAATTTGAAGAAGACTGGGGGAATTCTATCTGCCCCTGCGGCCTTATGCAATTTCAACAGCCTGATCTCACGTTCGACTTCTGCGCGTGAGGGCGGATCCGAGGAGACGGCCCAAGGAGACGGGCACTCGATGCCCGAAGAAGAAAGCGATAACTCAGGTTGGTTAAATTGCCTTGCAAAGTGTTTAGCCCAACGCTCCAAACGTTTTGACAAGCTGTAAATCGGCGGCCCACTCTCTTCACGTATGGTCTCGCTAACACCAGGTCTCCTGTTGCCTGTTTCCCGTATCAGACGGAATAACTTACGATGATTATCAACGGCAGCGACTGTTTCCATCTCAGAGGCACAATGAGACCACCAGGTTTCGCGGTCCTTCTTTAGGCCAGCATGTAGTTTTGCCTTGAGATTTTTGCGAGCCTCATTGTATTCGCTTCCAGCCGGAATACGTCGGCGAGTATCCATAAGTTCCAGAGACTGTGTAGAGACCCAATGTCCGGTTGAGCAATTTGCTTTGCCACATGAAGACATGACTGCTAACAGTAACGTTTGACGAATATGCGACCAGTGATCTTCGACGGTGTTTAGTGGGCGCTTACTCAGCCCAGATGTCAGCGCACTTTGGTACACATTCAGAACATCTGGCTTCGCCAGCTGGCTGGTGTCAATCCGTTCACATCGACGTTGCGGACGTCCACCGAAACGCACCCGGAGGTCAACACAGACAAGTGCGTGGCCAGAGTCCACGCTCGTGCCCCAAATCGAGCGATCGTTTTGGACACAGCCTTTCCAGCGGTAACTGATCGCGATATGATCGATTTGCGTCCATGGCTGGCCCGAGGCTGGTGGCCGCCAAGTCACACTACTGCGGGTGCTGTGTCGAAAGTTAGTGCTCGCGAGAAAGAGGCGAGCATCTTCACACAGCTGTAGCAATCGCTCACCATTATCATTACGGGAGCCTACACCATGTTGGCCACCCAGATGAGGCTCATCAGAGGACAATTTTCCGACTTGGGCGTTTAGATCGCCAGCCAACACCACAGTATCCGTGCTTCTTCTGTAAAGAAGGAGCTCGTGAAGTTGCTGATAGAAATCATGTTTTACCGAATCAGTGCTACAGTTTGTAGGGGCGTAAGCCGCAATGACAAACAGGCAACGTTTGTCCCCGCGCAACTTCGTAGCACGGAATGAACCAACTAATCTAACGGCGCACATCCTACTCTTTACTGGATCCAATCAATCAGGGCAGCTTTAGCCCGGGGACTCAAAACAATGCCGACGCCAGCTTGACTGCCATTTGAAGCTGCATCATCGCCAGACAGGCGCAATGAGAATGTGCCGCCAGTGTCGCATGTGGGGGATCTCAGGGTAAGCACGGAGCTCGAACCTTGCAGGCGGGTTTCTGATAAACAGCAAATATCGATCGATAGGGTCTCTAGTGTGCGGGCAAGTGCTGCCTGTTGGCCAATCTGCAGCAAAGTGCGCATGTTCAGGCATGCCAGTCTTAGCGAGACACGAGGACTCCAAAGGGAAACGGATGAACTGACGTTGTCCGCTTGGTTGGACATGCACTCGTCGACTGGATTGGAGCGAGGCCCTACGATTGTGTGTGATTTGAAATTAGAAGACAAGCGACTATTGAAGTAAGCTGGGGGAGGGCCAAGAATTGGGGGATTGGAAATGGGGGGATATAAGTAAAGTTGGAGCGGGACGATAAGGATGAAGAAGCGCAAGGAGGGGTATAAGAAGACGGAAAGGCCTGAGAAGTAGCATCCAAACCCCTATCCACCCTGCTAGATGCAGCAGATAGGGCGCCGTTTATTATCCTCTGTGGCGGCCAGAGCATCAAGAAATTGTTGTAGGAAAGGTTCATTGTATTGCCTGGGCAGAATTCTGTCAGGTTGCCCAGGCCTAAACAGGAGAACGATTAGGGTTCTCAACCAAAGCCTTTGGTTCAAAAACCTTACCGCAAGGCAGCGGGTTCTGGCACTGGACTACGGAGCCCGTTTTATGAAATGTGGACCTACCCCCAACCTGGAGGACCAGGAGGCTGAGTTTGTCTGGCCTCTAACCATTGACCAATCTGGTATGAGTGGCTCTTAAGGTGCAAAAAAAGCACCACCCAGCATAGCTCAATGGATCCCTGAGGCACGCAAACCATCGCACCACGGTAAGGTCCAGCCTCATTGCGATGGGTAAGGTCCAGCCTAATCGCGATGGACCAGCCTCATTGTGATGGATCCAGCCTCCGTGCTTTACACTGACCCACTATTGCAAGTTAATGTTTGTTTAAGTCACAATAGATTGCATGATTTGGGAGTCTGAATGTCCAATATTTACACAGCATCATGAGCAGAGGCACAGAGACATGAAAGAAGCGAAGGCCGATGGGGATTGTTGTATACGAAAGGTCAAATGCACGAGCAAGTTAAAAGGTCATTCTGGTAAGCGAACTGCTGTAATCTGATCAAATTCTAACTGGGTGCGTACATTAAGGTGTCGCAAGGAGAAGGATGAACCAATAGGGAAGCAGAGAATTAGACGCTTTGTGTGTGTGTGTGTCTGGGGTTGTGTGCACGTGTCTGTTTAGACTAGCCGTCAAGAATGCTGACAGAATACACAACATCACCTCTCCGCTTAATCGTATGATGCGTCAAAACTATATCGATTCGGTCGTCTTTGTTCTCGGCTCGTCCTGCGGAGCTGCGTGCTTTGTGTAGTTTCGTCAGTGAATGTTGGTGGCATATGCTCCGTTCGTCTGATACTTTTGAATAATCCCCGGGTGTTGACTGTGTGGCCATCCTTCAGCCGGCAAGTGCCTGGCCCACATGCACGCGTTATTTTTATCGGATCTGATAACGTGAGTTGTCCTTTTGATGCAGCGTTTACCTTCACGCGCACGAATGTTCCAGGCTGGAGCGGAGTACTATGCTTCTGGTAAGTGGTCTGATATCGATGACGACGATCTAACTCGTCTGAATTATTGGTTGCAGGAATAGAAAGTGCGGCACTCAACTTTGTCCGAAGGGCACGCCCAAGCATGAGTTCAGCTGGCGTTTTGTCTGTGACTCGGTGGTGTGCGGTTCGGTAAGAAAATAATGCTTGTAGGACTGCATCCTCTCAACCTGTACCAGTTAAGCGAATAGTTTGGATACTCTCTTCCATGGATCGCTTGAGTCGCTCTACTATGCCGTTTGTCGCTGAATTATACGGCGTTGTACGTGAGTGCCGGATAGCGTGAAGTTGAAGGAACGAATGAAATTCGTGGCTTGCAAACTGCGGCCCGTTGTCCGTCACTGTCTCCTCTGGCAATCCGAAGCGGGAAAACATATATTTCAGCCATCGAATAATGCTGGCAGTAGTCACATCTCCACACAAATGGACTTCCGGCCACTTACTGTAAAAGCAGGTCGCCACCAAACAGGTCCTTTGATGCTGAGGCGCTGAGCTAAATGGACCCATGATGTCAACAGCTATCTTGGCCCACGGTCGCATAGGATAGTTAATGGGTTGTATAGGGGATGACACCGGCTTTGAACTCTTGTCTGCCCTTTGACATGAAGAGCAGTCTTGAACAAGTTTTTCTATTTCGTGTGACATTTTGGGCCACCAGAAACATGCGTCAACCTTGCGTTTCGTGCGAACGATACCAGGGTGGCTTTCGTGAGCACATAGCATAATCTTTTGTATCAAGCTTCGATGAGGCACAAATTTTTCGCCACGCATAAAACATCCATCTATAAATGAAAGTTCATGACGCAACACGTAGTACGGAAGAAACTCGCCTGTGATTTTGTTATTTTGTGGCCAACCGTTTAGCAGAAACTCCTGAACGCGGCAGGGTGTCTCATCTTCCTGAGTCGCCTTCTGGAGTTCCTCCTTAGTCAGGGCTGAGATTGGTTCATTACTCAGGGAAGACACCGGTAACCTCTCATTATCATCCTCATTATTTTCAGTTTCGTTGAGGGGCAGTGGAGAGAGCCCATCCGCTACTTGGTTTTCGCGTTCGGGACGGAATTTAATTCGAAAGTCGTATGGTAACCATCGTGCATACCAGCGATGTATCCGAAGTGGCCTGATGCCATTTGTTCACCGAGTAAGTAAACTAGTTACCGCTGCGTGCTCCGTACGAAGAGTGAAGGGTCTTCCGAACAAGAACAACTTCCACTTCTCACAGGACCAAACACAGGCAAGGGCTTCTTTTTCCCGGTAGAGTAAGAAAGCTCCGCCGCCGACAATTTTCTGGAAGCGTATGCAATATCTCTTTTATGCCCATTTTGAATTTGAGATAGTATAGCACCCAACCCAATGTTTGATGCATCAGTAGAGACAATCGTTGGGCACGTCTCGTCGAAAATCGCCATGACTGGTGTGGAAGCAATGCGGCGTTTTATCTCGTCAAATGCCTATTGTTGGGGTAGACTTAAACAAATACACTTTTCTCTTCTGTCAGCTCACGCAGTGGCTCAGCAATAATCGTGAAATCCTGCAGGTAACCTACGTTGTAAGAACACATACCCAGAAAATGCTTTATTTCGGTGGAGTTCTGTGGGCAAGGAGCCTCGGTGATGGCACGTGCGTTGCCAAAACGGCTTCATACCGTCAGTTGTTATAATGCAGCCCAGGAACTCGATTTCATTAGCATTAAGTGTGCAATGTTCGAAGTTTAATCGGAGGTTAAGATCATGTAGTCGAGGTAACACAGCATGCAGTCGTGAATCATGTTCTTCTGGAGTCCTACGGAGTACACAGATCTTGTCCATGTATACTATTTGACCAGGTAAATTGGCAAATCAGTGAACCATAAACTTTTACCAAGCTACTGGGGCTGAACTCAAGCCCATTGGCAAGACTTTGTACTGAAAGGGTCCGCCCATAGTGAGAAATGCGGTCAGCGGTCTTGACTCCTTAATTAGAGGCATGTGAAAGAAAGCCTTCCTAAGGTCCAATTTTGAAAAATATCGGGCGCCGGCTAGTTTGACTATTAGTTCATCCGCGGTTGGAAGCAGAAACTTTACTACCACGATCTACCGATTTAGGGCCTGCAGGTCATTGCATATTCTTACTGTACCGTCCTTCAGGAGGACTGTAACCATAAGGTGGACCCATTCAGAACAGTTAATGGGTTCAATGAGATAATCTGCCATCATCTGCCGTAATGCTGACGAAACAGCCTCTCTTCTGGCCAAAGGAATTGGACGTGGATGAGCAATATGTACCGTTTTAACATCCTGCTTCAGAAATATGCGGTGAACGGAAGAGGGAGCGCGCCCTATTGTTTGTTCAAATAATTTCGGGTACTGTATCTGTAGGTCTGACAGGTTAATTGCCATGATACGCATACGAGATATGGACGGCGTGACTCCCAGTGCAACCATGGCGTTGCGTCCGAGTAAGGGACAGTTATTTCTGCGGGTAACGTACACAGCAACTAATGATTTCACGGCCCCAAGTTGCAACACAATCACCACAAATCCTCGTACTTCTCCCGGGGCCTTTGTATAACTATCAAATCGATAGGCTGAAGGATGCATAGGCATGTCATATAGGTGAATGTCATAAAAACTACTTGGTGCTATAGTGATAGGAGAGACTGAATCAACTTCCATGTCAGCATGTGTTGTTCTATCGTGTGCAATAACTGTAACAGTACGAATGTCAGGCATAGGTAGTTTAGGCTCTGGACAATTGGAACGATAGCTAGACACAGTACCTGTGTTATCAATGGAAAATACATTTCCACAGGACTGTAACTGCTGACTAGAAACGGAATCTGTAGGATGCAACTGAGAAATGCGTACTAAACGACAACAACGGACGAAATGTCCACGCTTGCCGCACTTTTTGCAGTCTATTTCTAAGGCAGGGCACTTGGTAAAATTGGTTTTAAGCTGTAGGCTGCCGCAGCGGAAGCATTTCTGTGGGGATTGGGATTCGGTTGGCGAGCGATGGATCTTGGCAGCCTCCTGTATGTCTGCGTGGGTGGCGAAACATTGCAACTGTTCGGCCGTACCTGTTTTGAGGCGAGCTAATTCCACAGCCTTATCCCAATTCAATTTGGAAGCGTCTTCGGAAAGCAGACATTCCCGAATTCGGTTGTTGGTGATTCCACTACTCAACTGCTGCACTAGCATTACGCCCTCGATTCTATTTTTCGGTATGGTTGGATACTCGTAGGGTCGTACACTGCGAATGAGGCGATCAACGAAACCGTCTAGAGTTTCCGATGTTTCCTGTATAAGTCGGCCGAATTTGAGGCGAGTCATGAATAGGTTTGTACGCTGTCCCCATGATTTGTCCAGCACATCTAGTGCTTTTGTTAAGGTATCTTGTGACTGGAGCTCCAAAGCATCAAATTGACGTTGTCCCTCATCACCGAGTAGGTGTCTGAGAAGCTTCAGTTTCTGGCCTTCAGTGTAGCTAGAAGCCGCAGGTAGTAGATCAAGATAGTTTGTAAACGAGGTTTTCCACTGGGCCCATGCACTTTCGGTAGTACGTAAGGTCGGATCAAACCAGTAAACTGTAGGAGGATGTGATTCGATGGCGTAGTTTTGTAAGCCGCGACGTCAGTGTTTTATACGAAAGGTCAAATGCACCAGCTAGTTAAAAAGTCATTCCGGTAAACGAACTGCTGTAATCTGATCAAATTCTAACTGGGTGCGTACATTAAGGTATCGCAAGGCGAAGGATGAACCAATAGGGAAGCGGAGAATTAGACCCTGTGTGTGTGTGTGTGTGTGTGTGTCTGGGGTTGTGTGCACGTGTCTGTTTAGACTAGCCGTCAAGAATGCTGACAGAATACACAACAGGAAGAAAGGGGGGAACTAAGTCGCCAACTTGGATCGAGGTTCATGCTTAAGACACGCGCTGCTTACACAGTTCAGTTGCGTTAGCTTGCTAAAAGGCGGTATGAACACTGTCTATTCGCGTTACTTCACATTTCTTACTAACAAATTACTGATATTCTGTCTAGCATGCAATGTATCAAATTTAAAGTGAAAATATTATATATCCAATTAGTCAATTTTGTCAGAAACGGAATTTCGTTCGATACCTAACCAATACAGCGAGGAGGATACGTACAGAAGGCATAGCTTCAGATGAAAAGTTACTCACTAACCCACGCTACGAAACATTGCGTTACACTCCAATAGATACTTCTATTGTTCATCATTTCATCGGCCTCTCTCAGGAGTTCTGTTCAGGGTTATTTTTCCATTACCGTCCACGGTCTTCTTTCTGACAGTTAGTTGCGCTTATCCACCATTCCTAATGTTATGGTCTACCAATGTCTGTGCGATTCCGGTTGAACTGAAATCATTCTCCGTACTGCAGCCGAGAAATCAGGAGTCAACGCTTGGAGGTAAAAGCGTGTTGCAGAACAAGCAACCGAACGGAAGGTTCGCGTATTAGAACAGCTAGGTCAGCTGCCCTAATTGGTACTTCAGTTCTGCTAGCCAATGAGGAGGTGGGAACGTGCATTGTATGGATGCGGACATTCCTGAAGCGAAGGTTTTGAAAGTATTTGATGTTTCTGCTGTACACCATTGACTCAACTTGTGTTTGCATTGAATTATTGAGTTTTTCTGGGTGATTTTACTAACCTTGACACCAACAGTCCACTTTCACATCCATGTTGAGAACTATGAATAACCAAGTTCCCATCCGAATTCACTAAACAATGATATAAAACAATTGGATTCCTTCAGCAGTTTGGACAACACAATGTGAAGACGAGCATTGGCAAATGTTAGCATTTCCCATTATCTCATCAATACCAATGACATAATTTTTAAATCTTTTTATTTGGGTCACATAGTATAATCAAGCCAATCACATTCATTGCTGCTTGCGTAAGGATGACGGCAACCGCAGACTGACACGTAGCTGTGTTTGGATGCGTAAAAATGGTCTGATTCGGATTATCAGGACGGCTTCAGCAAATTACAAAAGGCTTCTATTTGTATGCCTCAACAAGGTAAGGAATTAACCCGGTGACCGGTATGGTAGGAAGGAGATTGAATAACTTCGCACTCTCACCAGCATGGAAATAGTTCTTCCACTATGACATGCAAAGACCTGTTAGTTCTGCCGATGTGACTGACCGACAATTACACACGAATTTGGAAACGCAATGTGATTTGGCGCAGACGCGTTCACCTTCTTTCATCGAAGATATATCTTTTTCTCTGGTGCCGTCAAGACGGTTCCTTTAGACGGTTTGAACCGGCGGTGTTTTGTGAGTCGATTTGGGTAGCCATTTTCCATAACTGTTTTGCTGATTAGCTCAAACTCCTCAGTCAGGCAGTCGTTCGAGCAGACACGTCCGGCAAAAGTGAACAGAGTTTCATCACGATTATAAAATTTTACTGATTCGTGGCAGCAGCTCACAAGCCAGATAATCCAATTACAACAGTGTCTGGTCCTATTGAGCCTCAGCAGTGGTTTCCGGCTTCATCACGAATTGAACCCATGACCGCCAACAGTTAATGCCACTGAACGATAGACGACGCTGGCAGATCGCCATAACTTCAAACCCAAATGGAAGATAGTGCAATATGACATCCAACGCCATGTAGGTTAATACAATTACAGACGACAACGGCCCGTCGAAAGAAGCTCTTATTTCCGCAACGCAGTGGCTGTGTACGCATAGCATTTGAAGCCTGTGAGGGCGGATTTCTAAGTACCACTAGAATGGAAGATGTTCGATGCTGAACCAGCTGTTCATGATATGTGGATCAAGACACCGTTCCGCTCGACTCGGATACTTCGAGTCTGGCGAAGTGTAGCAATAACTGCAGCTGATATCAACTGTGGCTAGATTACTCAACGCAATATGCAACTCCCGTTAAATATCAACATTTGCGATCGAATGGTGATGGGTCTGTTACAAGCGCACGCAATCATTTGATTCTGCATCTACAGGCGTGTCTCATGAAAAAGCGAAAATAAACGAGTGTCATTGTCATGGTTACTATTATGCAGTCAAAGTCGTTAAAACTTATGTGATGAAACGAAAATTAAGTAAAGCCTCCAACTTCCCTATCACCCAAATGATCAGACCTAACGTGCGTCTTCAAACTCAACTTCCGTGTAGACGATTTATTGCAACGTACGCAGACAAAAGGGCGCTAATCTGTTTCAAGGAGCAGAAAACAGGTAATCACAGATAAATCACATTTGATATGGAATAACGTGTGACAGTATCATACAAAAGTTTCACGTCGAAATGAAGAATTTCAGGAATAGAATGCCAGCTTTCATCTTGCTTCAAAGCTTATCAAACGGAATGCTCACAAGTTAAATACACAAAGTGGTCCACATCTACACACGAAACCTCACCTGCATGGTTAAAGGAAGCATTTTTAGGCCAGTTTCGTCACTCATGTTCTCAAAACTGATGAGTGTTTTGAGTAAATGTATTCTTTTATGGAGGACCTGAACTTTCGTATACGTCTCGCCCATCTCAATATATAACGATATTAGTCATTCCCCAAAGTGATCTGCAAGTTGTGGATGCTTGGAACGCAAGCTGGCCGATGGAATTCCCTACATCAAAAATGCGGAATCAATGTTTGTGATGTTCCAGAAAAGCTTAAAAGTTTCGACTTCCTTATGAGTTAGTCTAGCCTTTTAAACTTTGACGAACACGGAATTTGTTGTAACAAACGTAATGCAATCAGTCGGGCATAAGTGTTACGTGCTTACACCGAATGTAACCAGGATAATAGCTTTCGAAAGCGACACAAATTCTTGTTGGAACAACACTGAGCTACCTAAATGGAACTTGGTCATGAAACGTGTTCGACATCCCTTCAACAATTGCATCTGTGGCTATCCAACACGTTTCATTTAGTAGTAGATGTGATGAGCAAATGTTGAGTCCATATTTTTGCGTAGGCGCACAAGGCTTCGATGACTGGGCCACGTGTTGCGCAGGTCAGCACGCCGACTTCCGCGACTTGCATTGTTTGCGCGTCGGGGGTGTGGATGGAATACGAGGAGAGGTGGCCAAATGATTACTTGATCAATAGGAACTAAGGCCCTCTGTTAGATCTCTTCAAGCCCTGGTTGGGGTTTTGAAAGATCTTGAACTCTTTTGACTGGATACCTTGCTGACATGGCTAGGAGCCGACCTTAATGGCGTTTGTGTTGTGAGTCTCTTTGTCCCTCCCGCTAAGCGTCCCCCAACCATAATCTCATTTCCTTGCATATCATCAATTTTACGTAATACGATTTTT
>CALYDF020005512.1:0-14265 GCA_944474145.2 Dicrocoelium dendriticum | reverse complement strand
AAGCCACGTAAACTCGGGATCAGCCTGGTAGCAACGTGTTGGACCCGTTCGATCTTTTGTGCCTCGCCTCGGGTAATCGGAAAGTAGGCGGGCGAACCGTACTCTAGCATTGGTCTAATGATAGAAGAGAAGAGGCGAGTGGCAACCTCTTCAGACCATGTGCCGAAGCTACGTTTGAGCGCCCAAAGCATGCGCAGTCCGTTACGATATAGCCTGTTCGTGTTGTCCACGGACTTCAAATCGTAGCGTGAGAGTACACCTAGGTCTTTCACGGAGGGTGTGGGATATAGCGTTTGGCCGTCAAGGGTGTAGGTTCGGCCGTTAGCACCCTTCCCCAGGCTCATAAATACAGACTTGGCTGGGTTGACCGGGAGAAGAACTTCTGCAGACCATGTGGATAGGCGGTTGAGGTCTTGCTGAAGTAGGCCACAGTCATCGGGAGCGTCGATTTCTCTCCAAATCTTCATGTCGTCCGCAAACAAGGCACACGGCGACCGGAGAAGCTGCGGTAGATCGTTGATGTGGATCAGGAACAGAGTGGGCCCCAGCACAGTGCCTTGAGGCACGCCACTTGTAGAGGGGTACCAGTCAGTTAGATGGTCGTCGACCTGTACCCTCCACTTTCGTCCAACAAGAAAGTCGCGGATCCACCGGTGCAGTGAGCCACCGACACCACACATGCTGAGTTTGTGAAGGAGAACCTCATGACTGACCTTGTCGAACGCTTTACTGAAATCGATGAATATCACGTCGACGGACTTCCCCTTGTTTATTGCCTTCAACCACTCATGCCTCGTCACAAGCAGGTTCGTAATGCATGAGCGACCTTGCATAAAACCGTGCTGTGCGGGCGTCAGGACCTCGTTTGACTGTAGCAACTGCAGCAATCCTTTCTTCACGATTTTCTCAGCAACCTTTGCCAAAATAGGTGTCAGACAAATTGGCCTGTAATTGTCTACTTTGCTAGGGTCGCCGCCTTTCGGAATAGGCTTCACCACCGAACATTTCCAGTCAACCGGCAACAAACCTTCGGACAGCGACCTGTTGAAAAGGTCAGTCACGACAGGAGAGAGGATGGTTGAAAGTGACTTGAGAACCAGTGGGTGAAGCCCATCAGGTCCGGCAGGTTTGGTGCCGTCAAGGTTGGCGAGTAGTTGAGCTACCTCTTCAACGCCGCAATGCAGACTATCGAGTTCGGTAAAAGCGGTACACGTCGAACTCGGAACAGACACCTGGTTATTCGCAAATACAGAAGCGAAGTGCGCCGCCAACGCGGACGCACGCTCAGTGCTGGAGGTTAGGGGCTGTCCATCCGTGCCATCCAGCACTGGCACATCACCTGCCGGCTTCAGGCGTCGCTTCACGTATGCAAAGATTCTCTTTGGGGCGGTCTTCGCGGCTAATGCGAGCTGCTCTTCGAAATGTCGGCGTTTATTCTTTTTTGCACTGTTGCAGAGGTTCCGCTGACATTTATACCCTTCGTAATCATTGGCAGAGCCAGAGAGGAGGAATTTGTCCCACAGTCTGCGCCGCCTCCGAGCCAGGTTTCCATACTCCTTGTCAAACCAATGAGGCTTAATCGGTCCAACCTTTCGACATTTCAATGGCACAAATTGGGAACACAATGATGTCAATCTCTCTTTTATAAATATCCAACAATCTTCCACAGATGCAGCTTGTGACAGAGACCAATCCAGTTGGCTCGCGGCTCGAGCTAGACCATCGAAGTCCGTTTTCCAGTAGTTGGGAGCTGGTTGCAGCGGATGTGAATACGGCAAAGATAATTCCATATCAGCTATCAGTACTGAGTGGTCGCTCGTAGCCAGGGGCTCCAGGATCCTAACGTCACGCACTCGTTGTTCGTAGCTCGTTAACATCAGGTCGAGACAGGACGGGGTTGAACGTGTTGATATGCGTGTTGGCTGGCATATGTGTTGCGATGCACCAGTTTCAAGTACCAAATCCACGAACTTTGCTTCAACCTCACTATGTCCAGGCATCAAATGCACATCAGGCCATCGTATTCGAGGACAGTTAAAATCGCCCATAAGTAGAAAGTGTGGACGACTCATGTGGGTCCGAAGAATGGGCAGCCAATCCAAACAACGACTCAGGGGACTGCGATAAACTGCGCCCACAAGCAGTTCTCCGCGCCTGAGGCGGATGGAGCACCACAGTAGCTCACACAGACCATCGTCACTTCGGTAGGTGCTCACAAGTCTCCCACGCAGGGAAGACCGGATGTAAAGTAAGACACCACCGTGGGCATTCTTTAGTCTATCGCATCGGAAACACGAGTAACCGTTGAGTTCAAGTTCTTGGGTGTATAACTCTGCATGCAGCCATGTCTCTGCGAGTCCCACTACGTCTGGCCGCTCAGACGCAACGAAACAACAAAGCTCATCGCGCTTATTCATAATACTGCAAACGTTTGTGAAGGCTACTCGCAGGCCGCAGCAGGAGCCACCGGGCGTGCTTGAAGTGTGAGCAGCCTGTTTATCCTGATTCGCGGATTGTTGGAAACCACCCGAAAATTTACGATACGAAGATTTGTTTCCCCTCACCAGTGCGTCTTTTCAGCTCAATGATGGCAGACTTGAGCCGCTCCCTGTCTACTGGGTCCAGGTCGGGACGAACATGGATCTTCAAACCTTTCAGCCTACTTAGGCGAGACATGATCAGTCTTGGACTGGCTTCGTCCACAAAAGTGATTCTCATAGGCCGATTTTGTTGATCACCTTGCTTTCCAAGACGGGTAATCTGCCTCACTTTTACCGAGTCCTCACCAGCGTCGAGGAGTCTATCAATTAGACCCTGTAAAAACTCGACATCGTGATCGTAGCGCACTTGGGGTGATGGATCACTGGACTCCGGTGCGTGAAAGATCACGAGATTATAACGCCTCTGGTCGGACGAGGTTGGCCTTGCAGGGCGAAGTATACTACCAGCCTCAAGTGGTTTGGCTAACTGTTGACTTACAGAACGTAAACGCCCAACGTTCCTTCGTAATTTCGTCCTCTGTTCTTTCCACTGGTCTTCAGCACTCAGACTTTCACCTGCTGGGACATCAGTGTCCGTTGGACACAACAAAGGTAAACAATTTAGGCCAGGTGCAACTGGGCTTCTCACAACGGTTGGACTTCGTGTCGGTGAGTTTGCACGGGTAGAGGAGGACGACTGAGCCGAAACCTGAAGGCTCTTCGCGCTAGGTTGTTGGGCCAAACACACGGAGCTGTTCGCAACGAAACGCTGAGGCCTACACGTCGGCTTTACTCTTTCTGGCTGTATCTTATTTCGGCAATTTTCACATATAGTTTGGACGAAATCGTGTTGGATCTCGCGAAGACGATGAAAATGCTCAACTGATAATCCAACACATGAAATGTGGTATTTAACTTGGCACAAAACACACGTGAGGGCATTTGCACGGTATCCGACTAGTTTGGAGCAAGTACCACAGGATGACTGCTTCGGCATTGTGAATAATCCGAAAACAAGATGGCGGCCAATTGACGGAGAAAATGGCGATAGCAAGATCGCCGAAACCAAGCGATGAAAACACAAGTATTTCTGGTCGGAAATTTCAGAATCGGAAATGAAACTGAATTGTATCTCAATTTCCACGAAATACTTCCAATGAATCGGGGTCACCAATTTGTAGGACTAGTTAATACTAGTCCGAGACGATGCGCGGAATTAAGCGCGGATATCAGAAGGCAATTGGAGTCGGACACAGCGGACTGTATTCGATGGGCTACAACAAGAAGCGGACGGATGAAGCGAGGCAAGAGCGTGCACGTGAGCGCGGGGACTTACAAGGCAGTGGTGTGTCGAGCCGGTTGTAAGAGTAAAACAAGAAGGAGTAATGTACAATCGGTCAACCAGTAAATTGTACATGAAAGATAAGAGTTATCGTTTTGGGCGCTACACTCGGAACCCGCCGATGGAGGGTGGTGAAATAGACCTTTATATCGTGAATTTTTGCGTAGTTCAAAAGACGTCAGGAGTCCGATGGAAGCCAATTCTCGTTACTCCTGGACAATAAGTAGACTGCGCGTGCTATCCACCAATGTGCGCAGTCTATGGAACGAACAGAATGAGATTGTATCACTTATCATGCTTTGAGCCGGCGTACATTCTGTTCAAATGCCACAAGAGCCCGATGAAGATAAGGGTCAACACGTGAATCAAACACGATTTAAGGTTGATTAGCCTTTCCATATGACCCGACCTTATTTCTTTAAACCTTATGGGCCAGGGTAAAGCTCCAGCTATTTTCCCATATAGTTCAAGTCCAAGCGGGACTGGAACGATAAGATTACCCCATGTTCCTTCTTCAGCAGGTCGCTGAACCAGGAGTTGGCAGACTTTGAAATATTGATGGACCTAAAACAAAGACCGCATCCCACCATGTTCAACCAATTAGTGCACAGGTATCCTACCCTAGCAGTCCCTGCTGGGCCGCTTACGTGAAGAAAGAGAAAAAAGTAAACTCAGAAGGCAAGAAGAGAAAGTGGAAAGAGCTAAGCAAGTAGAATACCAAGATATTTGAGTCATTAAAAAAACTAAAAAGTGAAGGTGAGTCAGTTAGGAAAAAGGAAAGGTTTGGTGTTGTCACCCAAGAGCATGAAACTGGCGCGTAAAATCCTTAACCGCAGGTTCCCTAACCACGTGGTCTGGAAACGAATTCCAGCGATCTGTAACTCGGCGCAACAGACGAGTTTCCGTCCTAATCCTATCAGACCGTGGTGGTCTATACAGTTTCAGTGGGTGACCGCGGAGATTAGGTAACGTAGCGGGACTAAATAGCCCTGATAAGTCCGGGCCGATTTTATCGTCAAAATACGATAAGTGAGAATCAGGTCCCTTCTTATCCTTCGGTAGTATATGGAGTACATCCCCAAACTGAGCAAGCGTTAAGGACAGGTTTGTCCCCGTAGACCCTGCACTAACCGAGTGCCCACTCGTAACACTCTCCAAATCCATTTTGTCTCGGATAAGACATGGTGGACAGGCCTGGATACAATATTCCAGGTGGGGTCGCAGGAATGTCGAGAATAGCTTTACAAACAAATTAGTCATTAGGATTCCAAAGGAGCGGCGGATAAACCACATCATAGGAACTCCCCGACAAGCAACCTTCTTCCAACTGTCGCCAGAATGAAGTGTTGATGAGTGTTTGACCCCTAAATCAAACTGCTGAGTGACAACAGGGATTTCAGTGTTGGAAGGCTCGGATGGACAGCCTCTAACCTGGAGCATAGATCGTGCGTCCCCATTGGCGGCGCACTAAGCCTCCGTATTTGCAAGTGACCAGGTGTTGCAACGAGTTCGACGAGTACCGCGCCGCTGAACTAAACAGTCTGGACTGCAGCATTGAAGATGTACCCAAGCTTCTGACAAGTCTTGACGGGTCGAAACCATGAACTGTATTACAACGTGCTCATCAGCTACTGTTTCTGCTTCTCACATTCACGCGACTTCACCACACGCTAATTGTTTGTTTGCTAACAATCCTTACTTTCCGTTACCCGATTCATGTGTTCAACAATCTGGCTGCAATTCCGGTTGCGCCGAGGACCGAGTTCAACCTATGGCTCTCCTTTGTCCCCGATCCTCCTTCCGTCTGGCGTGCTTCAACGTTCGGACACTCATGCAGATTGGACAGCAAGCCGGTCTAGCGCGCACCCTAGAGTCCCTAGACATTGATGTCTACTGCCCTTCAGAAACCCGGTTGCAAGATCCCAGCAATGTGTTTACATTGACATCCCCAAGTGACCACGATGCCAGATATCACCGGCGTATTTCTGGAAATCCAGGAGCAGCCTCAGCGGGTTTGGCTGGTATAGGTATAGCACTAAGTGGCAAGGCCCAGGCGGCGCTACTGGACTGGTTCCCGATTAACAGCCGACTATGTGCGATTCGGCTTCGGGGTTTATGTAGAATCAACAAGCACCGCGAAGAGAGACACAACTTGTTTGTGATCTCTGTGTACGCTCCAACTGACTGCAGTGGCGACTCGGTCAAGGACGAATTCTACCGGGATCTACAACAGCTCTTGACTTATGCTAAAAGGTCGGATGGGGGTTTTAATGCACGAGTTGGCCGCCTGTTACCATACGAACGCCGCCTTGGTGGTCGTCATGCGCTCAATGAGAACCGCTCTAATAACGGAGAGAGGCTTCTCACATCGTGCGAAGACAACCGTGTTTCTTTTGGGCACCAACTTCAGGCGTACGAAGAAGCGTTCCGCAAGGTGGCGTCTCCCTTCGCCAACACGACCGTGATCCCAAATTGGTCACATTGTAAGTAGCTTCAGATGGCGCGGCAGCGTACTGGACTGCAGGTCCTTTTAGTCCACCTTTACTGACTCAGACCATGCTCTGGTCTGCGCGAAAATCTGTATGTGTTTTGGAGGGTCCCGAAACATGAAGCACCGCAAGACTGATGTAAACAAATTAACTGATTCCTCTGTCCAGGCGAGCTATAAGTCTTCACTGGCATATGCACACAGTTGCTATCTACCACAAGAAGTAGAACAACATTGGAATTGTATACGGAAGGCGATGGCCATTTCCAGACAGTCATGCTGTGGCCTATCTCGACGCCCCCTCAAGGGTTGGATCTCTGGAGCTGTTCGAACGCCGCAAAGATATCCCCGAGGAATCAGATTGCAATGATAGACGCCGTTCTGCCAACCGGCTGCTCAAGCAAAGCCTACGCAAGGATCGCGAGACATGGTGGTCTGAGGGTGCTTTAGAGATGGAGATCGCTGCCCTCTCTGGCAACACTCGCAGGCGCTTGCAACTCAATAGGTCCACTGGCATCAGGAAGCCCGGTGTCAGTGAGGTCATTTGTGAGGTGGATGAGACTCCGATCACCAACCAACAGATGCGTATGAACCGCTGGGCAGAGCACTTTCGCTCGCAGTTCAACTGACCTCCACCTCAGTACATGCAGCACACCTTGCTGTCTACCCTGGCTTGTCCCACTGAATCCACCCAGTGAAGCGGAAGCTTGCCTCGAGATCCGACGCTTGAAGCGGTTCAAGACTGCCGGCTCAGACGGACTTCCTTCGGAGCTATTCAAGTACGGTGGTGTGGAGATCATTAACCAGCTGACCGCACTGTTCGCAAAAATCTAGCATGAAGTGGAAGTGCCTTCCTCTTGGGGCAAATCATTTATTGTCCCGATTTTCAAGAAAGGCGCTCGCACTTCATGTGCAAACATCGCAGGATTAGTCTTATTTCGGTTGCCTCCCAGCTATTGGCATCCATACTGCTTCGCAGACTATCCCCAGTACGTGAATCATACTACCGTGAGGAACAAGCTGGTATCCGTCCTGGCCGCGGATGCGTGGATCAAAGCTCCACGCTCCGCCAGCTCCTCGAACATCGCCACATTTATTACAGGCCCACTATCGTTGTGTTCCAAGACGTAGGTGCCGCTTTGGACTGTTGATCGACCTGCTTTATGGTGTTGCTTGCTAAAGAACAGGGTGCCAGAGAAATACACCGCCATCTTATGAGCACTTTACCCGCATACATCCGGCGGAGTGAGGGTCTGTGGCAAACATTCATCGCAATTCGCTGTCAATATCGGTGTGCGACGGGGCTGCCCTATGTCCCCATTCTACTAACTTCGCAATCGAGGACGTTCTGTTGAGTGCTCTAGTGGGTCTCCAAGGTTTTGGCCTGGAGCTTCTACCGGGTGAACGCGCGACTGACTTAGATTATGCTGATGATATCGCCTTACTTAGTGACGATCCTCAGGGTATGCAACTTATTATGGATCGTTTGGCGATGGAAACATCCAAGTATGGCATGAGCTTCGCCCCATCGAAGTGTAAAGTACTACTCAAGGATTGGCATTCACGTGCTCCCGTGCTCTCTCGAAGGTGCACAACTTGAACATGCAGATAGTTTCGTCTACCTTGGGAGCTGTGTTTCTGCTAACGGCACTATCTCTCTCTCTTCGTATAGCTAAAGCTCAATCAGTATTTTTCAATCTGAGGCACTTGTGGCGTCGTCGCGACGTCTCATTCTCACTAAAGGTCGGCGTTTACAGCGCATTAGTTCACTCAGTATTGTGGTAGGGGTGCGAGTCTTGGCCTATTCGCGTGGAAGACGTGCGTCGTCTTTCTGCCTTCGATAACGGTTGCTTAAGGAGGATCGCTCGTGTTTGGTGACAACATCGAGTTAACATTAATGACGTTCGACGCCGCATCTTGGGGAATGCGAGTATGCCCTTCAACAAACTGGTTTTGTTGCGCCAATTAAGATGGCTCGGTTACGTCCTACGCATGGCACCTGAGCGTCCACCGTGTCGCGCTCTGTTCGCTCGTCGAGGACCTGGCTGGAGACGACCACGTGGTGGTCAGCCTTCCACTTGGCGGCAGCACATGAAATCGCTGACGTCGTGTCTAGCCGCTGTTGGATCCGTAGGTCTTCCAGGATGGGGACCCAAAGATGAGGAATGCCAATGGCTTAGCACTCTTGAAGACATGGCCTGCAATCGGTATCAGTGGAAGAATTCTGTTCAGTACTGTATTGATTCATATGTTTAATACTTCAAACATTGAAAGTGACAAAAAAGCAAAATCAGCGTGTGAAAAACAAACTAAAAATGTTTTGTTCCACTTTTTGTTAAAATATTCTTTTTTTTCCTGCGGCATATTAGCTGAAGTGTGTATCTCACCTTCAAATACAATGCGACGATGATTATCACGCGATGACGGCCTCTTATCCTCCTCCTCCTCCTACTACTACTAAGAAACCTGCCGAGTGAGATGGAATCCACCCACTGATTCTCAAGTCCCTGTCGGCCATCATCTCGCCTTCTGTAACTGAACTGTTTAACAGGTCACTATCCACTGAACTAGTACCAAACGACTGGAAATGCTCAATACTGAAAGGTGGTAACCCAAGCAAAATAGAAAACTACCAGCTGCTCTGCCTGACCGCCGTTTTGGCAGACGCTCGAGAAGATCGTGAAGAAGAGTCTCCTGCAGCTTCTCGAGTCGAAAAGCCTCTTGACGCCCGCACAGCATGGTTTCGTGGAAGGTCGCTCGTGCATCACCAACCTACTGTTGACGAGGCACGAATGGTTGTAAGCGTTGAAGCAAAGTAATTCGGTCGATGTGGTTTACTTTGACTTCAGTAAGGCTTTTGACAAGGTAAATCATGCAGTGCTCCTCGACAGGCTGAGGGTGTGCGGTCTTAGCGGCTCGCCGATCGATGAATCAAGAATTTCCTTGTTGATCGAAAGTGGAGGGTTTAGGTGGACTGTAGTGACCATGACACTTTACTCCATCAAACATCACATTCAGACTTGTACATATTTTGTTTTACTTTGCACCCATCCAAAGCCTATATATACTGGACTGCAATTTTGTACCAGGTCCGCCGTCTTGCTCGCACGCTGCCGGCTCTTGTGCTTCGACGTGGTAACTCTGCTTCACCACTCTCTCCCACTGTCCTCAAGCTATATTTACATAGCTATTGTACATAGCTATTTTCTCAAGACATTCTTTATATCCTGCCGTCTTCTGTCTTACTGGGCTACGGTTTTCTTGTGTAGCATTCGCCAAGGCGCTACATAATTGGTGACCCCAATCGCATTCCGGTGAGTTCGCTCCATTTCTTCGGTTTTTCCACGCAAACCATGACATCAGTTTCTAAAAAGTGTGAAGACCCACAGCCTGTGCAAGCGGTATCTCTCGTAGTTCCACCCTTTATTGAAAAGGATCCCGTTTTGTGGTTCATGATTTTAGAAGCTGAATTTACTTCTAAGCATGTTACCAATGACTCTGCAAAGTTTAACCACTTGCTCACACGCCTGCCGACTGATTTTACTTTAGCACTACGTGATCTTATTATTACATCTTGTCCTCCTGACCGCTATAATTCTCTCAAGAACGCGGTAATAAAGCGTGTTACTCCCTCATTGAAGTCCCGCCTGCATAAACTTTTTACTGGTCTACAGCTAGGTTCTAGTAAGCCATCCGCGCTATTGCTAGAGATGCGTGGTCTTCTTCAAGGACTGCATATGGACGAGTCGCTGCTTCGAGAGTTATGGCTGCAGCGTTTGCCTGAAAACGTACAAGCTATGCTATCACTTGCGAAACCGCAGCCTTTGTCAGAAGTTGCAGATATTGCTGATGACATGATGGATCATTTCACTGGACCACCGTGTCCGTCGTCTTGTTCTCTTCGCTCACCAGACGTAGGTTTTACTGTTGACCCTTCGGTCCAAACCATCGGCACCGCTACTCCACCTTCGACTGGTGAGCTCTTAGCAGAGATAGCCGCACTACGGCAAGAAGTTCAAAGCTTAAAGTTACATCGGCACCAACGGGATTCTCCATCCCGTTCCCCTAGCCCATCTCGAAGACGAACACAACGCCCAATTTGCCGTTATCACACACGTTTTGGAAGGTCCGCTAGAAATTGTATAAAACCATGCTCATTTCCCGTAACGAGAAAAAGGACAGGCCGACACGTATTGGCGACGAACGCTGTCGGCCGAAGTCGTCCAAATCGCCTCTTCAATATCGTTGACAGGAACACCGGGATCATGTTTTTGGTTGATACCGGGGCGGAAGTTAGCGTGATCCCACCGGTTACAGGCGACGCGACTAAGCCAAAGACAACCAACTTGCGTGCCGCTAACGGCACCGCTATCCGAGTTTTCGGTCAGCGCTCTCTTACCATTGACCTCGGACTACGACGTTCCTTTCGATGGATTTTCACCATCGCTGCTGTTTCGTTTGCTATATTGGGTATCGACTTCCTTCAACACTTCGATCTTCTCGTCGATACGCGTCATCGCAAACTCGTTGACAAAAAGACCCAGCGTTTCACATGTGTTCGCACATCTTGTGTTTCTGTCACTCCCATTTACATTCAGCCCGAAGCTGATAAGGAATTTTTAGATCTGTTCAGACAGTTTCCGCAGCTGGTCCACTCAGCTGACGCTACGCTTCCGGTCGCATCTAGCGTTACGCACCATATACGAACTCGTGGCCCACCGGTTTCTGCACGGCCACGACGTCTCGCCCCTGATAAGCTAAAAGCCGCTAAGGCGTAATTCGAGCACATGCTCGAACTTGGTATCATCCGTCCTTCCGAAAGTCAGTGGGCCTCACCTCTCCACATGGTGCCCAAGAAAGGCGGCGACTGGCGGCCCTGCGGAGACTACCGGGCGCTGAACAAGTGCACAGTTGCAGATAGGTACCCTATACCGCACATCCAGGACCTTACAAGTAGTCTCGGTGGTAAGTCAGTGTTTAGTAAGATAGACCTGACGCGAGCATATCACCAGATTCCTGTAGAGGACTGCGATATCCCCAAAACGGCAGTTATAACACCCTTTGGTTTATTCGAGTTCCTTCGAATGCCTTTCGGGTTAAGGAACGCTGCTCAAACATCCCAGCGGTTCATCCATGACGTTACTCGTTGTCTGGACTTCGCATATCCTTACGTGGATGACATCCTAGTAGCTAGCGCCTCTAAGTCGCAACACTTAGAGCATCTGCGTATTCTATTCCAACGCCTATCTGATCGAGGCGTTACCTTGAACCCTAGCAAGTGCGAACTAGGAAAATCATCGATCGAGTTCCTAGGTCACCGCATCTCAGCTACAGGTATTGAACCACTGTCTCAGAAGGTAACCGCCATCAAAGATTTCCCTGAAACTACATCGTTTAAACAGCTTAAACGTTTCCTTGGGATAGTGAACTACTATAGACGTTTTATTCCGTGTTGTGCTAGGATAATGCAGCCCTTGACTGACTTGCTTCGGGGCAATCAACGTTCGTTTGTTTTTACCAAGTCCGCGCGATTAGCCTTCTCAAACCTTAAAGACGCAATCGCTAATGCTGCTCTCTTAGCACATCCCGTACCATCTGCTCCAATTTCTCTCGTCACTGAGGCCTCAGACGAGGCCGTTGGTGCTGTTCTTCAGCAGGCTGTCGACAATACATGGCAACCTTTGGGTTTCTTTTCGAAACGGTTGCAGCCAGCGGAGACACGTTACAGCACCTTCGGGAAAGAACTTCTGGCAGTTTACCTCGCCATCCGTCATTTTTGTCCTTTTCTAGAGGGCAGAAGCTTTACCGTCTTTACTGACCACAAACCTTTAGTTTACGCCCTCGACTCGTCATCCGACCGATACTCTCCGAGAGAGATACGCCACCTGGACTATGTCTCACAGTTTATGTCAGACATACGGCACGTCTCCGGTGTGCAGAACTCCTTCGCTGATGCTCTTTCTCGCGTCAGCTCCATCACTTCCGCTGAAGGTATCGATCTAACGGCAATGGCTGCCGCTCAACAGACCGACCTAGAGCTGGATCAGCTAGGTAATTCTAGCTCCTTGCGCATACGACCAGTTCCACTGCCTACTTCGGATGGAACCATACTTTGCGACGTTTCGCAAAATTCACCACGACCAGTGGTTCCCCAAGATTTCCGACGTACTGTGTTTGACATTCTTCACAGTTTAGCACATCCAGGCATTCGTGCCACAGTTAAGCTCGTCACACAACGCTTCGTGTGGCGCAACGTCAATCGGGACGTTAGATAGTGGGCTTGTACGTGCCTTAGTTGCCAACAGTCTAAGGTTAATCGACACACGAAAAGTCCGCTGGGTTCATTTCCACTTCCTGATGCCCGTTTTCACCATATTCATGTTTGTAGCAGTCTGGAGATTCCCCGGTTTGCCTGTGTAAAATTCTAACCAAAATTCTTTAATTGTACACCTAGGCAACCGGTGTGGTCTGTTGAACTGCTTGCTGAGTTCGAATGCTTTACTTGCTCATCGCCATTTTTGCTTGGCGCTCGTTTCGGTTGCAACTCGCAACTGCTCTGTGTGCTGTGTTTGCTCCGTTTCCCTAGCTAGAGCGTCCACGGTGTCGTTCGTCTATAGCTAGCTAACAGGGAATCTTTTGCTGAACCAATAAAAGTTTCCCTGCAACTCGATCTGTCTTCTGGAATCGCTCTCTGGGCTCCCGGAATAGGCAACCCACTAAATTGGTGACCCCGAATCCGGATCAACCTCCGCGCCGGATATTTGGAACTATTCTCTGGTGAGCTCGTTCCATTTATTTTTCATATTTTCCGGTTTTATTTTTGCATACGGTAGCCTATTTTTTGCCTCATTGTTTAAGCCATGGATTCTGTAGAACCTAAGGTAGAGTCTATGCTTAGCGTTGTATCTCTCTCAGTTCCACCTTTTTGGGACATGGATCCTCTTTTGTGGTTCGCTCATCTTGAGGCCGAGTTTTATCACCACAGAATTACTTCCGACTACGCGAAGTATTGCAAGCTCCTGTCCTATCTCCCCAAGGAGATATCAATGCAGGTTCGTGACGTTATCATTTCTCAGACCGAAAACCGCTATGAGGCTCTCAAGGAGGCCACGATCAAGCGTGTTATGCCCTCTGAGAAACTTCGCCTGCAACAGCTTTTCAGGGATCTGCAGCTGGGCGACAAACTGCCCTCAACCCTGCTACGGGAGATGCAGCAACTCCTTGGTTCATCAACCATGGATGAGACTTTACTTCGCGAAATATGGCTACAACGGCTACCGGAAAACACGCAAGCGATTCTCGCTACAGTGAGCTCCGTTTCGCTCACTCAACTAGCAGACTTAGCCGATCGAGTTATTGAACGAGCACAGCCACAAGCCAACGCCAGCAAGGTCCATGCCGTCGCGTCCCAGGGCACTTCTATCACTGGCTTACAGTCAACCATAGAAGCCCTACAAACACAAGTTGCGACACTTAGTCGCCAGGTGCAACAGCTTACTATGACCCGTCGTCGTCCTAGCCGCTCAAAATCGCCCTGCAAACGTTCTAAGCCAAGCAACAGGCAAGCTAGCTGTTGGTACTGTTATAATCTCAATAGATGCAACTCCAAAAATAACAATTCACTGCTCCACAAAACTTCTAGCCCAACCGAAGGAAAAAAGCAGGACGCCAATGACCCTGACAAATAACGTATTAATCGCAGCCAACGAACACTGTACAACGACTGAGGACCCTGGCTGTATTTATAGGTCTCTGCTGACCTTCGACTTCTAGAATTGGAAGGTCAGCTGCCAAGGTTAGTGGTTCCCCATATCTTTTCCCGAGAGGTCAGGTGGATTTTGATCACGTGTAGAAGAAACATTCAGGAACGTTCGAAATCGATGCGATAATCGTTAATAAGCGATTAATCGCTAAAATAGGGAATTTCCAAGGCAATTCTTACTTTCTTCCGGACA
>CALYDF020005511.1:0-14237 GCA_944474145.2 Dicrocoelium dendriticum | reverse complement strand
CATGCTCGAGCAGGGACAACCTGTTGAAACTCCGTAGGTTTTTTATAAAGATTTTCTTATACTGCAGCTGTAGTGATACGGCGATTCCTGGAAACACTTTCAAAGAAAACATCTTGGGCTATCAAATGTTTTCTTTGGACATCGTATCCCTGTTCAGGATGTCTCACTTATAGAAAAAGTTAACTTCCTTTGTACATGGTTCTCTACTCACCTGGCTAGCAGCATATTTGCGTGACAGAACGATCGAGGTCAGAGTCGCCGATGCCCTCTCAGAAACCCTCTGCATCTCCAGCGGTGTTCCTCAAGGATCCGTCCTTGGTCCCCTCCTTTTCCTGGTCTAAATTAACAACCTCCCGGATAATATTCAATCCTCTATGCAAATTTTTGCAGATGACGCAAAAATCTGCAGAGGTAATCGCTCAACATCAGACTGTGCCCTCCTCCAGAATGAATTGGATCGAATCAACAAATGGTCAGATATAAACCACCTCCCCCTGAATCCTGCCAAGTGTCACCTACTGTCATTGCGCAGCAATCTTACCAACACGTACCTCTTGGGGCAGTACGTTTTACGGCGCGTGACCACAGAAAGAGACTTAGGTATCATTGTGCAAGAAAGTCTGGGGAATTCGCTCCAATGTTCGAAAGCAGCAAACGTGGCGAACATGAATCTGAGACTTTTGAGGCGAGCTTTTGGTGTTTTTGAACGACGGTTGGTACCCATGCTTGTCAACTCCTATATCCGTCCCCACGTCGAATATGCCGTCCAGGCTTGGTGCCCATGGTTAAAACGGGACATTCATCTCTTAGAGCAGCCCCAACGAAGAGCTACGAAGGCAACACGCGGATTATCTGGTCTCAATTATGAAGTGCGTCTCAGTTTAATCGGAATGTTTTCCTCCGAATACCGACGACTACGCGGAGATCTCATTCTCGCATACCGGATATTAACGGAAAGCGATCACCCGTGCAAATCGCTGCTCACCCTAGCCTCATATAAGCGATCGAGAGGTCATAACCTCAAGCTGATAATCCAACACTCCCGATTAGACTGTAGAAAATATTTTTACTCTCTTAGAATCTGTTCACAATGGAATGACTTGCCAACGCATGTGGTAAACGCTCCGAACATTACAGCCTTCAAACAATTGTTAGACATTCATCTGAGTGACAAACAACACATTGTGGTGTGATGTACTAGGTTTAGACTATTGGCATTTCAGTTCCATGTCGGAATCTAATGATCTTTATTTATTTTGCTTTTACCATCCTATGGGTCTCGTAAAGCCAGTGCTTTTTATCCCATCATACACTATTGAACTATTGAAGATAAAGATCGAAATATCAACTGTCCATCTGAAGCAGCTATTACTCAGATGCACTTATAACATCCAATTTCAATTCAACAATGAATTGTACAGACAAGTAGATGGGGTAGCAATGGGATCATATCTCGGACCACTATTGGCTGATATTTATATGGGAATGTTAGAGGATGGCCCACTAAAATCGGTTATCTCGGGCCTACGTTTCTACCGACGTTATGTTGACGACATATTCTGCATAATTGAACAGACGAACAACTTGCAAAATGTCGTCGAGTGTTTTAACAAGGCACATGCCAACGCCACATTCACCGTCGAAGAAGAAATTGACAACCAAATGCACTTTTTAGATGCAAACACAAAGCGACGATCAGATGGATAAATTCAGATAGGAGTCTATAGATAGTCGTATTGGACAGGCCAATATACACACTTCCGAAGTTTTGTGCCAATAAGCCGAAAAAGAACACTGGTACATACACTAGCCAATCGTGCACGGAAAATATGTAGTGAGGACACAATTGAGGAAGAAATGAAACAAATCAGGCAAACACTTCGCGAAAACGGTTATCCAGAACCATTCCTTGACGTTCATATAAAGTAGAATAGCCCAAGACCAAAAGTACAAACAGTGGAAAGAACAGCTATTTCTCCAACTCCCATTTAAAGGTGACATACCGGCGGAAATATGCACACGACGACTAATACAGACTTGCCGAAAGACCTTTAATGCAACTCAACTGAGGATCGTTTTTACGAGCAGTTCGCTCTTTGTTCCTAGGTTCAAAGACAAAATGCCTGATCAACACAAATCAATGGTAGTCTACCGGTTTACCTGCTCCTGTGGGGCTAGGTACATTGGGCGCACGACCAGACACATGGAAAAGCGAATCAAGGAACATTTACAAACGTCACTCGCCACCCAACGAGAAAAAACTCAGTTGAATGCCATAACCAACCATCTGATCTACACCAATCATCTGATTGATAAGCGTAAGTCTTTTGAGATCCTCTATCGAGTTACATTACTGATACACCATCGGTCAGGAGCTCGGCTACTCGCTACCGCTGAAGAAGTATGCATCAGGTTGACAAAACCAAACCTACACATTCAGAAGCAACATGTACAAGCCTTACAACTACACTGGCCAGCCAGTAATAAAGATGAATCCGACTTCACTCAGTTGCATCACATGCCTTCAGTCACCTGACCACATGACACGTTACGTTAAGCATTTAAAAAGTTTTGTTCAATCAATAGTTACTCTCTGTTTTCCCCTATGAACTCCGCTTCTCAACGTATATTTCTGTACCAAGCCTGATGATGAATAAATCGAAAACAATTGTTCCCTTAAAGGATACGTTATACCTTATTTTCTGAAATAATGATCTTTGCGGTCAAATTACATATGACTCAGCTTCAGGTTTTAGTGACCATTTCTGAATTCCTCTATTGTGTGCTTGTACAGGCATTATCATGTATCGGCTGAGTCATACCCAAATATTTAGCGAGTAGATTTTAACACAATTTTAGCCAATGCTTCAGCTTTAAATTGGGAGACATTTATAGCCGAAATTTTTCATTCAGCCTGAAGTTTCTGCTCTCATAGTCCCATTTATAGAGAAGAGAAAGACACGAGTGTATATTTTAAACAATGAACAATGAACAATGATTTATAACGGGTAAAAAGCAGGTGCTTGACATGTCCCGTAGGGTGTTTAGCGTGACAAAAAAGATAGCGAAAGCATAATGGAGTCGTCAGTTCGGGCGCTTACAGGGGGAGTTTGAAATGAGAATGTACGCACATAAAGCAACAGGGGAGTGGTTATTGTTCACATCATAGGCGAGAAAAATAAAAAAAGATAGCAAGGACAACGCTTACTCGTGTGCAACTATCTTGGGCCGACAGGATACAGAAATCCAGTTTCTATAGTAGTAGCGTTTATCAAATTTCGTGCAAGGCGTTTGGAGTGACTCATTCTCTGGTAGGGTTATGGCACTATCCCCTGTCTGTTGTGCATTAGTGCCAGCATCTGGTGGTCATGAGCTATAGCACGTAGTGTAAATGTGACAGGGTATCGTCAAGGCGTTTTTTGAAAAGGGATAGGGTGGGTGCATTAATTACATGTTCCGGGAGGGCGTTCCAAGGCTGTGCCACTCGAAGGGAGAAATAGTTTCGCCGACATTCCAGGCGGCTGTACTGCGTGACTAACTTAAACTGGTGACCTCTTAGCGAGGTGTTTTGACTGAGTATTAGAAAGGAATAACATGGGTGGTTGGGGTCTCTCAGGATTAGGTACACCATTATGAGATCGCCCCTTAGACGCCGATAACGTCCACTGTATATTTTGAGGGTCTTCAGCCTGAGGGGGTAGGGGAGGCTGGTCAAATCTCTGAAGCTCTTCGTTGCCCTACGTTGTGCAGTATCGAGCGCGGTGAGATGGTGCTTGAGCCAGGGTTACCACGCTTGGATAGCGTATTCCGCGTGCGGCTTCACGTACGCACTAAGCATTTTTGGAAAGATCGAAGGGTCAAACTACCCGAGTCTGCGAAGAAGACCGAGGTACATGTTCGCTTTCTTAGCTGCCTTTTCAGTCTGCCTCGAACAACCGAGGTCATCTTGAACAATCACACCGAGATCGCACTAATGAGAAGCCCGCTGTAGAATTTGTGGTGCTAGGCGGTAGTTGTACATACTCTTGTGCCGCATACTGAGAACTTTGCACTTGGTGACGTTGAAATGCAGCATGTTCTCGATGGACAATGTGTACACTATGTCCAGGTCCTCCTGTAAGAATGTGTGATCCTCCACTGCAGCTATAGTGAGCCATACCTTTGGGTCATCAGCAAATAGCAAACAGTTAGAAGATAGCACACTCGCGAGATCATTTATTAAGACCAGGAGCAGGCAGGGTCCAAGTACCGAGCCCTGAGGTACGCCGCATTGAACTTCGATGGATTCTGATAGGCTGCTTCTAACCCTTACATTCAGGTGGCGTTGCAGGAGAAAGTCTCTTATACAGCCCAGAACAGGATCACCGATTCCATAATTCTGGAGTTTGTGGAGGAGAATGCGATGGTCTATGCGATCGAATGCCTTTGAGAAATCCAAGTAGGCCGCGTCGACTCCTACACCAGCGTCCACGGATTCCGTCCAGTTCGCACGAGCAATCAAGAGATTAGTTGTACAGGAGTGATTTTGGCGAAATCCATGCTGTTCCGGAACGAGAATTTGGTTGTTCTCCAGGTACCCTATTAAAGTCTCAGCTACAATGGACTCCATAACCTTGGAGATCACAGGAAGCAGTGTTATCGGGCGATAATTTGCTGGTTCAGCACGGCTACCACTTTTGTAGATAAGCGTGATGATTCCGTGCTTCCACATCGTGGGGACGTGCATCTCGTTCAGACATCGTTGAAAGAAAATTGCTAATGGTCGTGCCAAACTCATGGCAGCAACTTTCAACGCCTTCGGTCGAATGCCGTCCGCACCGGGGGAGCTGAACTCGCGCAGAGACATCAGTCTCTTCAGTACAGCTGCGGAGGTAAACGATATTTGATTAAGCCCTGATAGCGGCGTTATCTGCTTAGGCAGGATGTATAGTGATTGCGCGCTTTGGAAGGTACGGCCGAATTGTTGTCCAAGGACGTTGGCCGCCTCTTGTGCAGTTTGGGCTAACCCGCATGCTGTGTACAGAGCAGGAATACCGCGCTTAACACGACGCAAATTGTTTACGTGTCTGTATAGCAGTTTGGGATTGGAGCAAAACTTTTCCACTAGACCTTGTTGGTTCTTCAGTTTATCCTCCCGGACGAGTTTGACACAGTGGTTCCTTTGTATTGTGTAGACCTCCCAGGTATGGTCGTTCGGGAAGGCTATATAGTGTGCCATGCCAAGTCCCCTTAATGCCATGCACTTACGTGTCCTGCTCCTTATGAAAGACCTCATCCTTTAGGCCGGTAGATTTTGGCTTCAGATGTCCTTGCCACGAGCTTGGTAAATATGTTGACGAATTCATCGCAGGCCACCTCAGAAATTCACCGCAGGCCACCTCATAGTAAGTATCTACTCAAAAGCGATCTAGGGGTTGGTGCACTTGACATGCAGTCTCATCATCCAATATAGTCAGATAGGCGACCAGCACCTCACGCTTCCAACACTCGAATTCTATCCTTGCTCCTATCACTCTACTATCAGTTTTATCAACCATCACATTCACAGCAGAAACGGTGCTGGAAATATACCATTCTTGCGTACACACAGCTCACCTGTTCATACTTTGTTCACACGCGTGACGCGCGCGCTCCTGGGTCATTTGGATTATTCCTTTCTTTCCTCACTCCATCGTCTCGCAGCGTAGTCACAGTACGCTCATTCGAACCGGATTTGCCAACCCTGCTAAGTCGAAATTCATGCGGTTGGGTAAATGCGAGCGCAGCCGAACGTACACAGTGACTGATCAACCGCTGCATCCTGCGTCTTTCGTGCGCGACCTCGGTGTGCTCTCACGCTGCGACCTAAAGTCCACTGACAACACGAATACGCTGTACCAAAACAGCCTTCGGATGTTTTCGGCGCTCAAGCGCAGCTTCAACACTTGGTCCGAAGAGATTGCCACTCGCCTCTTCGTCTCGATAATGCGACCAATGCTAGAGTATGGCTCTCCCGCATATTGTCCCATCACGCTGGGCGAGGTAGAGAAACCTTGAGCGCGTGCAGCATGTAGCCACTAGGCTGATTTCCAACTTACGAGGTATGCCATTTGAAGACCGATGTAAGAAACTAGGGCTGTACACCCTAGCATATCGTCGGCTGAGGGCTGACCTAATCATGACGCACCGGATATTACATCTGAGTGATTACCCCATGTTGAGACAACTGCTTCATCTGCGCACACCAAGCGGCATGTGAGGACACCGGTACAAACTTATCGTACCGCAGTTGATGCGGGTAGCTCACCAACTCTGTTTCGAACGTAGAGTGGTGAATACCTGGAACAACCTGCCGCAGCCGGTAATAGAGGCGAATTCAGTGGCCGAATTTAAGAAGCTTCTGGACAAACAATTTGCAGAGGCAAAATATAAAGGGCGGAATGATAATTAATAGGTTAATGTCCAAGTGCGACAAATGATGCAGCTACACAGAGTATGCTCTACTCGCTGCTTCAAATCAGTATCAGTATCAGTATTTCATGCGCAGAGCCTGACTTGTAGCAAGGAATTATTACAGCCTTATTCCACTGTGATGGCACAGTACCGGCTTTCATAGATAGAGAAAAACACTCAGAAGTAGACCAGTGATGTCAGATCCACCGCTTTTTATTGGTGTTAGTGCTAATTTGTCAGGCCCAATATACCATGATAATTTAGTAGTGGAAATAAGTCGATTTCGAAATATGAATCGAAATGTTCAAGGATGAACAAAAACACCATAAAACTACTAAACTTACGCCAAAAACGCATGAATGCACGTATATAATCGAGAAAAAGGAACGAACTCACCAAAAATGCAACGACGAAAAGTTTCCGTTCGCGAGTACCAATTGGGGTCACCAATTTGTAAGAATGATAAATACTAGTCCGAGACAGTGCGCGAAAGTAAGCGCGGATATCAGAAGGTATTTGGACTCGGATCCAGCGGACTGTATTCGATGGGATACAAGAAGACGCGGACGGATGAACCGTGACAACAGCAACACGTTAACGCGTGTACTTACAAGACGATCAAGTGAAGATCCGGTTGTGAGGAAGAGTAAAACAAGAAAAATAATGTACAATTGAACAACAATAAAATGGTACGTAAAAGAGAGCGGTTATCTTTTTTGGCGCTACACTTTGAGCCAATTGCTCTTCTGTGTAACACAATTCTGTACAGAATGCTCGAGACAGTCCGAAAAGCCTAAGCTTATTCTAATTCGGTGTTTCTCAACGCAGCTGTGAAATAAGTTGTGATCTGTTCATCCGTGTTTTGTGTTGAGTTTATATTCATATACTAGGTCCCAAACCAGCAGGGCCTATCATGGATGGATCAACCGCGTTAAGCGCGGAATTCCGGCTCTGCGCACAGCTTTCGGATTAGCACATACGGCACAGGATGCGGCGAACGTCCTAGGACAACACTTCGGCGCACTTTCCAGTGTGTGCAAACATCCTGCACCATATCTAGGCAACTTATACCGCCATTAGGCCTTAACCACATTTCCTTTACAACTGCAGCTGTATTGAAGCGGTTGATGTCGTTGCGCGAATTTAGCTCCCCGGGTGCGGACGGCATTCGGCCGAAAGCGCTGAAAGTTTTCGCCACGAGCTTAGCTAAACCTTTGGCGACACTCTTTCAGCGATGCCTAACGAGATGCACGTCCCAACGATGTGGAAGCACGGGATCATCACTCCAATCCACAAAAATGGTAGCCGTGCAGATCCAACTAATTATCGTCCGATTACCCTTCTTCCGGTAATCTCCAAGATCATGAAGTTCATTGTAGCCGAGGCCCTCATGAAGTACCTGGAAAAAAACAAGATCCTCGTTCCGGAGCAGCACGGATTTCGCCAAGGCAGGTCCTGCACAACTAATTTGCTGATTGCTCGTTCAAACTGGACAGAGTCTGTGGACGCCGAAGTCGGAGTGGATGTAGCCTACTTGGACTTCTCTAAGGCATTCGACCGACTGGACCATCGGATTTAGCTGAACAAGCTGCAGCATTGTGGTATCGGCTAATCCTATTCTAAGATGGATAGGCGAATTTCTCGTTTCAACGTCACCTGAATGTGAGAGTCCGAAATTACCCTGTCTGAACCAATCGAAGTTCTGTGTGGCGTACCTCAGGGCTCGGTACTCGGGCCTCGCTTATTCGATGTTTCATAAATGATCTTGCAGCTGCACTATCTTCCAACTTCTGCTGTTTGCAGACTGACCTAAAGATATGGCGTGCCATAGCTTCAGGAGAGGATCACACGGCCTTGCAGGATGATTTGGACAAAGCATACAAGTGGTCAAACGAGAACATGCTACAGTTCAACACCACAAAGTGCAAAATCTTGAGCATACGCCATCAGAGTGCGTATAACTACCGCTTAGGACCTGATCTTCTACAGCGGACCTCTCATGAGTGCGATCTTGGCGTGCTTGTACAAGAAGATCTTGGGTGCTTAATGCAGACCGAAAAGGCCTCCAAGAGAGCAAACCAACACTTTGGCCTTCTGCATAGAGCGTTTGGGAAGTTTGACGCCTCAGTCTTTCCGAAAATGCTTAGCGCTTTTGTTAGACCGCACACAGAATACGCTATTCAAGCGTGGCAACCATGGCAGAAGTGCCACCTCACTGCACTCGATACTGCACAACGCAGAGCGACAAAATACGTCAAAGGTCTTTCCAGCCTTCCCTACCCACTCAGGCTGAAAGCTCTTAACTTATACAGTGGACGTTACCGTCGTTTGAGAGGCGATCTCATATTGGTGTACCGGATACTGAGAACCCCCAACCACACGTGTCATTCCCCTTTGAAACGTAGTCAAAACGCATCCCTAAGAGGTCATCAGTTTAAGTTGATCACACAGTACAGTCGACTTGAATGTCGACGCAATTTCTTCTCCCTCTGAGTGTCACAACCTTGGAACGCCCTTCCAGAACATGTACTTAACGCTCCCACCCTATCCCTTTTCAAAAAACGCCTTGACGAAACTATGACACGATTGCAATATGTGATATAACGTGCGACCATCGGATGATGGTATTAGTGAACAACGAATGTGGACGGAATCCACTTAAAATTCCTATTGGATTACTTGTTTATGTGCATCTCCAATCCCTTGGTGAGTCATGCATTTCACACGTACTTTCATCGATACGATTTTTTAATTTTACGATGTTAATTCTCATCATCCTACGGGACCTGTCAAGCATTGCTTTTATACCCGTCATAAACCATTGTTCCATTGTTCCATTGCATTTAAAAGCAAGTAGAAAGGTTTCTGTACAACTCTATCGAATTACGAAACATCAAAAACATTTAGTTGTGAATCATCAGCAGTTGTGTCTGGTCCGCTAATCGTTTATCCGTGTTCGGTTAGGAATTTGTATTGGTGTCATTATTTCCGGGCATACAATGTCTTCTTTTGGCATTGTATGTGCATCGTTTCACAAAAGCACAGTTTTCCGAAATAATCGTCGGTACGCGTTTTAAAACACTTCACAGAATCGGCCTCTAATAATCCTTCGGGTAGTGTATTCCATAGGTTTACGATTCTTCGTTGGATAAAAAGCTGATGTGATACTTTGTTCATGCTGGGGACCCTGAGTTTGTAACGGTGTCCTCGGGTGTTACAGGGTTCCCGCAGGTGAAATATTGGCCGCAGTATGGGGAAATGATTTAAGTGTAGTACTCGATGGGTCAAAACATGATCAATTCTTACTCGGCGATAAGATAGTGTGTTGAACCTGAGCCTTTCACAACGTTTTTCATAAAGAAGCTTTTGTAGACTCGGTATCATTCTAGTTGCGATATGCTGTATTTTCTCCAGCTTTTCAATTTCCCATTGGGTTATCGGATGGTAAGCTGGGGCACCGTATTCAAGGATTGGTATAATGAGCGACGTGAATAGACGAGGGACGGTTTCTTTCGGACCATGTGGAGAAACTGCGTCGTAATGCCCAGAGCATACGAAGTCCCGCACGGTACAATTTCTCTGTATTTTCTAGTGATCTTAAATCATGTCGTGAGAGAGAACTCCTAAGTCTCTGACAGATGTGTTGGGATGGAGCAACTGGCCGTCCAAGGTGTATGATCGAGTGGCTTGACGTCTGGTGATACTGATGAACTCCGACTTGCTTGCGTTACGAGGGTTGCATTTTAGTGGACCAATGAACAATGAACAATGAACAATGATTTATCACGAGATAAAAGCAAGTGCTTGACACGTCCCGTAGGATGGTAGCGGTGAATATGATGCAATTAAAATATGTGTGGGTCATCTATCGAACGTCTGCCGAGATGAATACTTTGATAATTAACATCAGTGTGAAATGAAAAAGAAATATCGCGCGTAAACATTCAGAAAGACACTGGGGCGCAGTGATAGTTGAGGTAAGGAGTGAGAAAATAAAATATGGTCGCTCACTTAGGTCCATTTGATACATTAGTCCTGTTGAAAACATGCTTGGCGTAATCACAACAGAGGAGCTTAGGTAACAAAATGTTGGGAGCTGAGAGCAACATCTAATCGTTTTTTGAAAACATCCAGGGTAGGAGAGGATACTACCGAGTCTGAGAGTGCGTTCCATGGTTTGCGAACTCGAAGGGAAAAGTAATTCCGTCGACACTCTAGACGGCTATATTGTTCCTTCAATTTCAAGCAGTTACCCCTGAGCTGCGTGTTGTGGCTAAGTTTCAGCAAATGGCGGCATACGTGGTTGGATGCATTCTATACCCGACACGCTAATATGTGATCGCAGCGCAGCCTTCGATAGCGTCCGCTGAAAATTCCCAGCAACTTCAGCCTTCGGTGGTAAGAGTGATCCCGCAGGCCATCACGTTCTTTGTTGCTTTCCGTTGTGGTGACTCCATCGCTTCTAGGTCGCGTTTCAACCAAGGTTGCCAAGCTTGGATTTACGTACTCAACTTGCGGGCGCACGTTGACAGTCGCTCTAAGTCATGCTGAAGGCGAGCGCAGTCGTCCTGGTTCTCAATGATCCTCCAGATTTTCAAATCAACTGCAAACAGGGCACCGGGGGTGACTGGAGCTGCTGCGGAAGATTCGTTGATATGAATAAGAAAAAATGCTGGCCCATAGAACAGTTTCCTTGAGGCACGCCACTCGGTCCGATGGGAACCTATTCTGTCAGATAGTCATTGACCTGTACTCTATAACCTTCGTCCCACAATAAACTCTTGTATCCACAGAAGTAACGTGCCACGTTTCCTGTATGTCCTCAGTTTACGAAGGAGTACCTCGTGGTTCACTCTGTCAAACGCCTTACTAACAGTCGATGTACACAACGTCAACATTCTTCTGTTCATTGAGAGCTCGAACCCACAGGTGGTTTTGCGTACATCAAGTTGGTGATGCAGGATCGCCCTTTCGTAAAGCCGTGTTGCGCTGGCGTCAATACGTCCATCGATTCGAAGAACGATGGCAGACACTTTTTCACAACCTTCTCGAGCACTTTGGATAATACGGAAGTCAAACAGATCGGTCTATAGTTCTCACTTTTACTCGGATCACCACCCTTGGGAAGCGGTCTCACTATCGAGCATTTTCAATCGTTCGGGACAGAACCTTCAGAGAGCGATTTATTGAAAAGGTTTGAAACGCCTGGTTTGTTTATAATAGGGGTTCCCAACTTTGGCGTAAGTACCCCCAAAAGGGTAAAACGTCATTTTGCAGGGGATAAATATAGTACTAGGAATGGGTCATCAATCGGTCCCTAAACAAGTTTAATAACAAAATCATCCGTATCAAAACATGTCGCTAACTACCTATGCACTTCGGATTAGCCATCAGTGACCAGTCATTAGTCACTGCAACCAGATGACGCCTCTATCGGCTCCCGTGACTATCGTCAGGCAGTCGTTCGCCGGGTCGAATTATGGAGTCGATTGCAAACTATTAGTTGAGCCTTGGTCAGACGACCAGGCAAGGTGACGCGCGATTGTTTCCAGGTTAGAAGGTTCAAAACGGGCAATTAGTGTTCACCACATATCGATACAGAATGGTGGTGTGAATTTATCATGCAGGAATGACTTAGAATGGAGGAATGTAACACGGGGGAAGGCACTGATATCTGTTCATGTTTGATCATGAATCACACACGAAAGGGTCATATGATGCCTTGAATGGAGATAACAGCAGGCGTTTGAAAGTGCGCAGAACACCGCGTTTTGGGTCACAAAAAAGGCAGAATCAGCGGATTGGACGCCAGTGACCATTGGGTGTTGGGTTGATCACATTCATCTAGTTGTTTTTGACAAGAAACCATAGCAGGTGAGTGATTTAATTCAATGGTTTTGATATCGATAATAATGAGTTTATCTGAAAGCGCTTGGGCTAAGGTCACCTACATTAAATCACGAAAATATTCATATTTATATATATCATTTAGTTGCCTAATTTTTTTGAACGGATCATGTATTCTGGAAAAAAGCGGTCCTACAAGGAAGATTTTCTGCAATGGGGCTTCACCAATTTTGTCGATAAAAATGTTGAGAAGCCGCAATGTGTTTTGTGCAGCAAAGTGCTCACGGGGGAGAGCATGAAACCCAGCAAATTGAAAGAGCACTTCGACTGAAGTCATTCTCAGTTTGTAGGAAAGATATTACATTCTTCAAACGGAAAGAAGCTGCGCTCAAAAGTTCGCGCTGGATACATCGGGCTCCATTTTTCAGTCAACTGAAGCTGGTCTTGAAGCGTCGTACCGCATCGCTCTTCGAATCGTCAAAAACAAGAAACCGCATACTATAGGAGAGGATCTCATAAAACCTTGCATAGTGGATGCTGTGAAGCTCGTTCTTGGAGAGCAACATGCAGAAAAGATAAGCATGATATCACTTTCTAACAACACAATCAAAAGTCGTATCGAGGATATGAGCAAGAATATTTTGAATAAGGTGCTCAACGAAATAAAGTCGTCCTTTCTTCGCAATACAGTTAGATGAGTCGACCGACGTTGCATCCTGTTCCCAGCTACTGGTCTATGTTCGGTACATAAAAGGCGACCGCTTCAAAGAAGAGTACTTGTTCTCAGAATCATTGAGCACAACTACACGTGGCGAAGATGTCTTTCGAACAGTGAAGGATTTTGTCGAGGAAAAGGATCTACAGTGGTCGAGGTTGGTGGGTGTCTGTACAGACGGAGCACCATCCATGTTGGGCGTCCGTTCTGGATTCCAAACGTTAGTCAAAATATTTGCTCTGCACTGTACCTTCAGCCACTGCATAATACATCGTTATGCTTTAGCAGTGAAAACTCTTCCGCCTGTTTTGCTGGACACGTTAACCAACGTAGTGAAAATAATAAATGTCATCCGCGGTAGTGCGACATATACAAGAGTTTTCAAAGAGTTGTGCAATGAATTTGGAGGCAAATTCGACGTGTTGTTATTGCACACGGAAGTGCGTTGGTTATCACGAGGCAGGGTGTTGCACCGAGTGCTCGAGCTTCGAGAAGAAATTGCAATGTTTCTTGAAAGGAAGGAGCTGCATAAGGGTAAGGTGAACGGGTTACACGTCATGATAACAGACAACGTATTTATTTCCAAACTAGCATATCTTGCAGATTTCTTCGGAGAAATAAATGCACTGAACCTCAGCTTGCTAGGAAATATGGTTAATATTTTAACTGCTCAGGATAAGGTTGCCAGTTTTCTTCGTAAAATGCAGCTTCACCAACGCAGAGCAACAGTTGACGATGTGTCGATGTTTCCAGAACTATCAATGGTGCTCGCTGAAGAAATGAAACATGCGCTTTCACAGATGATATAACTTGCCACTTGTCATCAGTGGTCCATTCCGTCAGCAAATATTTTCCTGATTTGAAAATCGCCAAGTAAATGCCTGGGTGCTAAGATCCTTTTCAGTGGATGAGGAAATCTTTCCGGATACTGCCATCGAAGCCAAAGCACAATTCCTAGGAATGCGCGAAGATAACGAATTAAAAATAGATTTCCAAAGCACACCACTGGTAGCATTTTGGATAAAGATAGGTGGTGAGTATCCATTGCTATCGGAAAAAACATTGAGAATATTGATCCCATTTGCAACAACTTATAGATGTGAAAGTGGATTTTCGACAATGGTTTCAATGAAAACAAAAGCAAGGAGTCGAATGAACCTGGAGCATTACTTCCGATGTGCATTAGCAGAAACTAAACCAAATATACCAGAAATTGTTAGCACTAAGCAATATCAACCGTCCA
>CALYDF020005510.1:0-14270 GCA_944474145.2 Dicrocoelium dendriticum | reverse complement strand
TTTCAACGGCACAAACTGAGAACAAAGCGAACCCAATCCTTCCTTTATTACTGTCCAACCGTCCTCCACAGATGTAACATGCAGTAGAGACCAATCCATTTGGTTCGCCGCTCGATTTAATCCATCGAAATCAGTTTTCCAGTAGTTGTAAGCTGGTTCCACCGGAGATACACTTGGCAAGTTCACTTCCATAGTGGCTATCAGGAAGGTTATAAGGAAGATTAAAACAAGAAAGAATAATGTACGATTTGGTCAACAACAGAATAGTACATAAAAGATAGCAGTTATCATTTTAGGCGCTGCATCTTACAGAACCCCACTGAGCTCAGGCGTCCGTCTATCACATTCGGTAAGAATCAATGGTGGAAGAAGGAACTGTCTGCTAATGGGAGACATCAGTGCACCCAGCGTCGATTGAAACTCGCCACTGTGATCTTTACCAAAATTCCTTCGAGACTGGCCTCGACACTATTCACGAATGCAGTCTGATCCAGCATATCTCAGCAGCAACACGGGTGATACCGCGTCAAGCACCAAACATTCTAGATCTCCTCCTCACATCAGCGCTTTCTGATGTCCATGACCCTGGACCGGAGTGACCACTCTAAAATCTCCTACTTTGAACATACCGTCTTGCCATCCATGATTAGGGCACACATCGTCGCAGTTTCTGGCGTGTTGTCCCATCCAGATTATAAGAAGTGGCAAACACCACAGACTGGACCGTTCCACAATCCATGAACTTTACGAGGCATGCGACTTACTGCTCTCAAATATCCTCATCATCATCATCAGTACACGTCAGCTGTAGGTGAAAAACACCTCAGCTAATGTGCCGCAATACAAAAAGATAAGCGACTAAAAACTACGTTACAATTTGCACTACAAAGAATAATATGTTAAATATTATGTGCGTTTTGCATGAGATCGGGATTGGAGGGGGAACCTAAAGGGAGCGGATAGAGAAACTCACAACACAAACGACATTGGGGCCGACTTCCCCATATCAGCAAGTGTGTCCAACCAAACGTGTTCATCGTCCTTAGGGCTCCAGCCAGGCAGTCGTGATGCATTAACGGACGCCAACTTCGAAGTGAGGGTTTGTTAGTCATCGCTTGGCCTCCCCTCCTCCTCTACCAACCGCACCCACGTCGCGCAAACAATGAACGTCGCGGAAGTCGCTGTGCTGGCATGCGCAACACGAGGCCCAGTCGTCGGAACCTGATGCGTGATATAATGGTGATGAGCGGTTCACTCCCTCTTCCTGCACCAAATATCCGACGCCGAACACGCTCATTGTTCACGCGGTGCTCCCACCAGATATGAGCTAAGCTGCGGAGGCAGCGGTGATCGTATGTGACTAGCCTCTTTATGTCTGTCGACCTGATGGGCCAGGTTTCACGAGAATGTAGGAGGGTTGAACGGATGGCTGCGTTATAAACTTTGCCCTTTAGGGCGATAATAATGTCGCGTCTGCGCCACAGGTGGCGGAGATTGGCAAAAGCACCTCGAGGTTTTGCTATACGGTTCGTATCCTCATCTTCTATCCTACGAGCGCTAATATAGCTGCCCAGGTACTTGAATTCATGAACGACTTCTAGCAAATCACCACCAAGCGTTAGTGCAGGGGTGTCCTTACCAATCTTGGAGAAGTACTTTGCATTTCGATGGAACAAAACATCGGCCAAATCGATTGCCAGCCAGTGCTAATCGGTACATTGCTGCTTGGCATGTTGGGAGCTGTCACAGATTAGGACACTATCATCCACATACTCCAAGTCAAGAAGTCGCTCATCAGGAAGTAGCTCCACACCTTCTAGGTCGTGTCCAGTGAATGTTGTTTCCATGACTTCCTCAACTACGAAGTCAAATAGGAAAGGTGACAGCGGGCAACCTTGTCTCACACCGCTGCTGATACTGAAGAGCGGCGACAGTTTGCCATAAACCCTCACTCTGCCCGAACTATGCGCGTACAGTGCTTTGAGAATGTGTACGTATTTATCAGGCACACCCTTCCTCAGCAGACAGTCCCAAACGGCACATCGATTGACTGGGTCGAAGGCACCTTTTATATCAAAAATATGATAACGCTGGGTCGCCAATAAACATGGCGGTGTTGCAACAATTGACGCAATGTGAAGATGTGGTCGATGCAGCCATGACCTCGACGAAACCTGGCTTGCTGTTCACGAATCTGGCTTTCACGAGTTCCAGTCAGTCTGTTGAGAATGACCGACGCAAGCAATTTAGAGCCTGCGGCACAGTAGCTGAGGTGTTGCGGCACAGTAGCTGAAATGTTTCCCACCTCTAGCTAACGTGTATAATGATGAATGAGGATAATTTAGAGGCAGTTGCGATCAGACTGATCCCTCTATGATTGACGCGCTTTGAACGGGAGCCTCCCTTTAAAATTTGGACAATGACGGAGCAGCTCCAGTCTGTTGAGTCAGTCTCCTGCTCCCAAAGTTTCACTAGCAACTCGTGTAAATCATCTACTAGAGCTCGTCTCCCGAATTCGAAGAGGACGAAGGGAATTCTATATATCCCAACAGCCTGATTTCAAGTCCGACTTCTGCGCGTGTGGGGCGGATCCAAGGAGACGGCTCAGGGAGAAGAGCGCTCCATGCCCGAAAAAGAAAGCGATAACTCTGGTTGGTTAAATTACCTTGCAAAATGTTCGGCCCAACGCTCCAAACGTATTGACAGACTGTGGATCGGCTGCCCACTCTCGTCGCGTATGGTCTCGCTAACACCAAGTCTCCTGCTGCCTGTTTCCCGTATCAGATGGAATAATTTATGATGATTACCAATGTTAACAGCTTTTTGCATCTCCGGGGCACGATGAGACCACCAGGCTTTGCCGTCTTTCTTCAGGCTAGCACGCAGTTTGCACGGAGATTTTTGCGAGCCTCATTGTATTCGCTTTCAGCCAGAATACCTCGGCTAGCATCTATAAGTTCCAGAGACTGTGTAGAAACTTAATGTTTAGTTTGGCAATTTGATTTGCCACATGAAGACATGCATGCTGATGGTAACCTTTGGCGATTATGCATGCAGTGATCGTCGACGGTGTTCAGTGGGTAATTACTCAAACCGAACGTCAGCGCACTTTGATACACATTCAGATTACCTGGCTTCGCCAGCTGACTGGTGTCAATCCGTTCATATCGACGTTGCGGACGTCCACCGAAACGCACCCGGAGATCGACGCAAACGAGTGCATAGTCAGAATACACCTTAATGCTCCAAATCGAGCGACAGCTTTAGACAGTCTCTCCAACGGTAACTGATCACAATGTGATCGATTTGCGTCCATCGCTGGTGCGAAGCTGTTGGGCGCCAAGTCACACTTCTGCGGGTGCTGTCGAAAGTTTGTGCACGCGAGAAAGAGACGAGCACTCTCACACAGGTGTAACAACCGCTCACCGTTATCATTACGGGAGCCTACACCATGTTTACCGCCCTGATGGATCTCATCAGAGGACAATTTTCCGACTTGAGCGTTTAGATCGCCAGCCAACCCCACATTGTCCGTGCTTCTTCTGTAACGAAAATCGGTTAGCTGCTGATAGAAATAATCTTTCACCGTATTAGTGCTACAGTTTGTAGACTTTTGCCGAACAACCTCGTGGTGCCAGATGGGTGGTTCGGGATTATCCCGTTCCAGCGGATGGTTTGGCGACAGTGTTCCTGGACGTGGTGGGTTTTCGCCTGGCAAGCGTTCTCCCTATAAAAGGCCACATATGTCCGTTTAACAACACTGACGTGGCGGATGTAATTCGCCACTAAATAAAGTCACTGCCCCTTGCCTCTGTGAGTGGCATTGTAATTCAAGGGTGTGTTGGGCTCCTGGTGCTATGCGATCCTAAAGACGTATGAAACACTCGTTTGGTTACCGGCTCCCAACGGGTTGCCATACCCTTGTAGGTTAGATCCTTAATCAAAGGCTCAGGGTTGGGCCCCCTAAGACAACTCTCTACTTCGGCCTGGGCAGCCGGGTAGTATCTCGCCCACTGACGAGCCATGGACTTACAACCACAACCATTCACCCATCTCCTGCTGCTACCATGCTATTCACTCATGTCACTATGCCAACTGCACATGCACACGCCACCATTTTGCCTACTCTTCCCTTGTACCATTCGCACCCATTTTTACCTGATTCCTCTATGGCGATCAACCCCACCTACACTGATGAACCTGTTCCCGTGACATCTGCCAACTCAACCACACAGTACTCAACAGAGAGCTGCCGGTCGCAAAGTTGCCCATCTTCGCTCCTGCAACCCGGGAACGCAGTTCCAACTTTCAGCCTACAACGTATGTACATTACTGCAGATCGGTCAGCAAGCTGGACTTGCACGCACGCTAGAGACCCTTGGAATTGATATCTACTGCCTGACCGATACCCGACTCCAGGACTCTAACTCCGTCTACCAGCTGGTGTCACCGCTGCACCCACGCACCCGCTTCCATCTCGCCTTACTGGTGACGCCGAGTCTGCCGCATCTGGGCAAGCTAGTGTTGGAATCGCTCTCAGTGCTAGAGCCGAGACTGCTTTGATTGATTGGATTCCGATCAATAGCCGCCTTTGTGCGATGAGGCTCCATGGCTCTAGTAAGGTTAGCAAACGTCGAGTCAAAAAATCGGCTCTATCCAAAGATGGCGGGAGTGTACTTGTCAGCGAAATCCTATCGCTGTTCACGAAAGTTTGGACTGAGGAGAAGCTTCCGAACGTATGGGGAGAATCGGTCATTGTTCCGATTCACAAGAAGGGCTCGCGCGTCGATTGCTGCAACTACCGTGGAATCTCCTTAATCTCTGTCGCATCAAAAATCTTCGTGTCGGTCCTACTTAGCAGGCTTTCAACGACTAGAGAGGAGTTTTCCCGAGAAGAACAAGCCGGATTTCGTCCAGACCGCGGCTGCATCGACCAAATCTTCACGCTTCGGCAAGTTCTCGAATTTTGTCACATCCACCGGCGGCCAACAATCGTAGTGTTTTTGAACATTCGAGCGGCATTTGTTTCAGTAGATAGATCTGAAGAAAGGTGTGCCCGACAAGTTTGTAACTGTCCTGAAAGAACTTTACAGTCACACGTCGAGCAAAGTCAGGGCTTACGACACACACTCTTCTTCACTTGCTGGGACCAGCGGTGTTCGCCAAGGTTGCCCTATTTCACCTTTCCTCTTCACTTTCGCCATCGAAGATGTTCTCCAAAGAGCACTGGAAGGTGTCCAGGATTGCGGCGTTGAGCTCCTCCCTGAAGACAGAGTCACGGACTTCGACTACGCCGATGATATCGCCTTACTGGGGGACGACCCACTATCCGTCCAGAGCGCTTTGGACCGCTTGGCGATGGGGGCGTCTAAGTACGGCTTATGCTTCACTCCGGGAAAATGTAAAACGCTGCTCCAAGACTGGCAGGTGCCTGAACCCGCGCTCACTAATGCTGGACATGTTCTGGCGCAAGTCCCTTGCTTTACTTAACTAGGGAGTTGCATCACGGCTGGTGGCGGTGTTGGAGATAAAGTCTCACAACGGATTACAAAGGCCCGCCTTGCATTCATCAAACTGAGACACCTATGGCGTCGTCGTGATGTCAGTCTCAAGCTCAAGGACAGGGTGTACAATGCTTCCATCCGTGTAGTACTATTGTACGGCTGTGAGACTTGGCCTATTCGCTGGGAAGATATGAAGCGGCTGTCAGTCTTCGACAATCGCTGTCTACGAAGGATTGCTCGGGTGTGGTGGCAACACCACGTAAGCAACGCAGAGGTCCGAGACCGCGTGCTTGGGACGAATAGTGTCAGTCTTCAGGAGGTTATTTTCCGACATCGCATGCGTTGGCTCGGGCACGTTCTGCGCATGCCAACCCATCGCCTTCCATGTCGAGCGCTGTTTGCACTCCCAGAGAGCGATTGGAAAAAGTGCCGCGGTGGACAGCCAATGACGTGGAGAAGGAGCATGAAGAAGGCAACCTAAGTTTGGCGGCAGTCGGACCATTCCGTCTTCCAGGTTGGGGACCACGAGATGCTGAATCACAGTGGTTGGAAACATTAGACGTCACGGCCCGCAACAGACATCAGTGGTGTCAATGTTGTTCTTTCATTTTACCATCCCTTTGATGCACACAAAAACTCATAAAACAAAACAAAAATACAGAATTGTGTGTGTAAAACCAAAAAATGGTTTTCCGTATTTTTTAATCGCAGTTCGTGCTCCCATCTTCTTCACTTTTTTCCTCTGCCATGGTTCTGATGGCACAATGTCTGTTAACAGACTGTGAATAACTAAATATAAATATAGGCCGCAATTGACAAACAGGCACCATTTGTTCCCGCGTGACCTCATAGCACTGAACGAACCAGCTAATCTAACGGCGCACATCCTACTGTTTACTTGGGATCTAATCGATCACGGTAGTTTCAGTCCGAGGACTCAAAACTGTCGACGCCAGTTTGATCGGCATTTAAAGCTGCATCATTGCCAGGAAGGCGCATTGAGAATGTGCTGCCAGTCGTATGTGGGGGATCACAGGATAAGCACGGAGTTCGAATCTTGCAGGCGGGTTTCTGCTAAACAGCAAATATCGATCGACAGGGTCTCTGGTGTGCGGGCAAGTGCTGCCTTTTGGCCAATCTGCAGCAAAGTGCGCACGTTGAGGCATGCCAGTCTTGTCAACACTCGAGGACTCCAAAAGGAAACGGATGAACTGATGTTGTCCGCTTGGTTAAACATAGACTTGTCGACTGGATTGAGGCAACGCCTTGCGATTGTGTGTGATTTGAAACTAGAAGACAATCGACTATTGAAGCAAAGTGGGGAGGGCCAAGAATTGGATGATTGAAAACGGGGGGATAAAACTAAAGCCGGAGCAGGACGATAAGGATGAAAAAGCGCAAGAAGGTGGATAAGAAGACGGGAAGGTCTGAGCAGTAACGTCCAAACCCCTATGCACCCTGCTCGATGCAGCAAACAGCGCGCTGTTGATTATCCTCTGCGACGGCCAGAGCATCAAGAAATTGTTAGAGGAGAGGTTCATTGTATTGCGTGGGCAGGCTACTGTCAGGTTGCCCAGGCCTAGACAGGAGAACGATTAGGGTTATCAACCAAAGCCTTTGGTTCAAAAACCTTACCGCAAGACAGCGGGTTTTGGCACTGGATTACAGAGAGCCCGTTTTATGGAGTAAGGAGCCACCCTCACTTCAACCCCCAACCTGGAGGGCCAGGAGACTGTTTGTCTGACCTCTAACCATTGACCAATCTGGTATGAGTGGCTCTGAAGGTGCAAAAAACATCACGTAGAATAGCTCAGGGGATCATTGAGGCACAAACCATCGCACCACGTTGTGGTCCAGTCTCATCGCTCAAAGATAATGTCGGTCATCGAAAAAATTGTTGCTACCACCAAGGGCAGGTTTTTTCCCTCAGGTCCCCCTTGGATCGACCGAGAGGTGAGATCCTTGATGAACAGACGACGCAAACTGTGGGTAACATCAGAGTAATCGGCGTGCAATGTGATCAGAAACCTGTGCACTCTAAAAAGCGCCAGAAACTTGCACTATACGAACACAGCCTGGTCATACAATTCCGGACCTGCCCCAAGAAGCTGTTCTCATATCTGAAGCGAAACACCAAGGCGGGTAGTGGTATCCCTGCTCTATCCTGCCAGGATAAGGACACAGTGCTCCACGAAGAGGACAGGAAGGCTTAACTACTAGCCTCCCAGTCCTCCTCTATTTATTCCGTGGAATCGTCATTATCCACTGACAATCTGAGAACGCATTATCCTCCCGAGCAAGTTGAAATCAATCCCGAGATAGTCAAGTGACTCCTTCTAGAACTCAACCCGAACTCGGCACCGGGCCCAGATTTACTTCATCCGCTATTCCTCCAGCTGGTAGCAGAGCACATTGCTGATCCAATACATCAAGTTTTCCGGCGCTCTCTTACGGACGCGCGCCTACCACTTGACCAGCAAGTAGGGATTGTAATGCCCAATACAAAAGAGGGAACCGGCACGATCCTGCAAACTATCGGCCGATATGCTTGACGTCTCTGCTCTGCAAGTTCATGAAACGGATCATCTCACTGCAAACGCCTGTGCGCCATCTCCCCCGCTCAGCCGACAGACTTCCACGACGTGCGTTGCTTGCTCACCGGAGATGTGGTTGGAAGAAGAGGAGGGGTGGCCAAGCGATGAATTGGTCCAGAGGAATGAAGGCCCTCACTTCGGAGCCTTCCTCGGTTGGAGCGTCACGGCTCGCTGGTTGAGGTCCAAAAGACGGTGAACACGTTTGACTGGATACACTTACTGACATGGCAAGGAGCCGACCTCAGTAGCGTTCCTGCTGTGAGTTTCCTTGTCCCTCCCCATCTCTTTTAGCCTCCTCTCCATCTACGATCTCATTTCGTAGCGTGCCACATTATTTTTCTTTTTTGCCTAGTTGCTGGCTGGTAGCTTACCGGAGTGATGCCCATCTGTTGCTGGTAGCTCAGCTGGTATGCAACTGTTGTATTTCTTTTCCTTTTTCCTTTATGTATTGCGGCACAGTAGCTGAGGTGTTTCCCTCCTCTAGATAACGTGTATAATGATGATAATGATGCTCAGCACGGATTGCGCAGGGCTCGATCCTGCATATCTAACCTTATAGTTGCCAGAGAAGCATAGGTCAAAGTAGTAGACGACTGGAGACACCTAGATGTTATCTACATGGACTTCAGCAAGGCCTTTGACAAAGCCCTACACAAACGAATTCTGCTTAAACTCCAGGGAATTGGCATCACTGGAAACGTCGGCGCATGAGTTGGGACTTCTTGAGAGATAGTACTCTTCAAGTGAAGGTGAACCGAACGCTGTCTGGCTCTGTGTCTATAACTAGAGAAGTCCCACCAGGCTCTGTCCTTGAGCTGGAACTTTTCCAGCTCTACATTAATGATCTCCTTGCAGCTCTTTAAGCCGACTGCCTAGCCTATGCTGATGATCTCGAGCTACGGTCAGAAGTAGTTAGCTTTGAGGACGCGGACAGTCTCTAAACGGCGCTAGACCAGCTGCACGATGGGTTCGTCAAGTGGCAACTCCCCGTAAACCACGATAACTGCGCTGTTCTCTTAATTGGTAGCCCGGGTTCATTCGGTGCATCATCATCATCATCATTACACGTTAGCTGGAGGTGGAAAACACCTCAGCTATTGTGCCGCAATACAAAAGGCAAGAAAAGAAAAAACAAACAAACAGTGGCACGCCCGCTGAGTCCCCAGTAACGGATGGACATCGTTCCGGAGAGCTAACAGCTGGCTGCCGTAAAAGAAAGTCATATTATGCCTAACGATTGAGATCGTGATTGGAGGGGGATGCTAAACAGGAGGGGGATGGACAAAGGAACTCACAACACAAACGCCATTGGGGCCGGCTCCTAGCCATATCAGCAAGTGTGTCCAGCCAAACGTGTTCACCGTCCTTAGGACCCCAGCCAGGCAGTCGGGATGCACCAACCGACGCCAACTTCAAAGTGAGGGTTTTCATTTCTCGCGACCAAGTCATCACTTGGCCTCCCCTCCTCCTCTTCCAACCGCACCCACAACGCGCAAACAATGCACGTCGTGGGAGTCGGTGTGCTGGCATGCGCAAGACGTGGCCCAGCCATCGGAGCCTGGTGCGTGATATAATCGTGCTGAGCGGTTCACTCGCTCTTCCTGCACCAAATACGCGACGTCGAACACGCTCATTGCTCACGCGGTGTTCCCACCAGACATGAGCTAAGCTGCGAAGGCAGCGATGATCGAACGTGACGAGTCTCTTCATGTCTGTCGACCTGATGGGCCAGGTTTCACAGCCATATAGGAGAGTTGAACGGACGGCTGCGTTGTAAACTCTGCCCTTGAGGGCGAGAGTAATGTCGCGTCTGCGCCACAGGTGGCGGAGATTGGCAAAAGCACCTCGAGGTTTTGCTATACGGTTCGTAACCTCATCTTCAATCCCACGGGTGCTAATATAGCTGCCCAGGTACTTGAATTCCTGAACGACTTCTAGCAGATCACCACCAAGCGTTAGCGCAGGATTGGGTCCCTGCCAATCTTGGAGAAGTACTTTGCATTTTGATGGAGCAAAGCATAGCCCAAAACGACTGACAGCCAGCGCTAATCGGGTCAGTGCTGTTTGGCATGTTTGGGAGCCGTCACAGATTAGGGCAATATCGTCTGCATACTCCAAGTCAAGAAGTCGCTCACCAGGGAGTAGCTCCACACCTTCTAGGTCGTGTCCAGCGAACGCTGTTTCCATGACTTCATCAATAGCGAAGTTGAAGAGGAAAGGTGACAGCGGGCATCCTTGTCTCACACCGCTGGTGATACTGAAGGGTGGCGAGAGTTTGCCATAAACCCTCACCCTGCCCGAACTATGTGCGTACAACGCTTTGATAATGTTTACATATTTATCAGGCACACCTTTCCTCAACAGACAGTCCCAAAGGGCACATCGATCGACTGAGTCGAAGGCACCTTTTATGTCAGGAAACACGACAACGGTGGGTCGCCAATAAACATGGCGGTGCTCCAACACTTGACGCAATGTGAAGATGTGGTCGATGCAGCCCCGACCTCGACGAAATCCGGCTTGCTCTTCACGAATTTGGCTTTCACGAGTGCCAGTCAGTCTGTGGAGAATGAGAGAGGCAAGCAATTTAGAGGCAATCGAAATCAGACTGATCCATCTATGATTACCACATACCAAACGGGAGCCTCCCTTGAAAATTGGGACAATGACGGAGCGGTTCCAGTCTGTCGGGACTGTCTCCTGCTCCCAAAGTTTTACTAGCAACTCGTGTAGATCACCTATTAGAGCAGGTCCACCGAACTTGAAGAGGGCTGGAGGAATAGTATCTGCCCCTGCGGCCTTATGCAATTTCAACAGCCTGATCTCACGTTCGACTTCAGCGCGTGAGGGCGGATCCAGGGAGACGGCCCAAGGAGAAGGGCGTTCAATGCCCGAAGAAAGTGATAACTCAGGTTGGTTAAATTGCATAGCAAAGTGTTCAGCCCAACGCTCCAAGCGTTTTGACAGGCTGTGGATCATCTGCCCACTCTCGTCGCGTATGGTCTCGCTAACACCAGGTCTCCTGCTGCCTGTTGCCCGTATCAGACGGTATAACTTACGATGATTACCAATGGCAGCGGCTGTTTCCATCTCAGATGCACGATGAGACCACCAGTTTTCGCGGTCCTTCTTTAGGCTAGCACGTAGTTTCACCCTGAGATTTTTGCGAGATTCATTGTATTCGCTTCCAGCCGGAATACGTCGGCGAGCATCCATAAGTTCCAGAGACTGTGTAGAGACCCAATGTCCGGTTTGGCAATTTGTTTTGCCACATAAAGACATGCCTGCTAATAGCAACGCTTGACGAGTGTGCGACCAGTGATCTTCAACGGTGTTTAGTGGGCGCTTACTCAGCCCAGATGTCAGCGCATCTTGGTACACATTCAGATTACCTGGCCTCGCCAGCTGGCTAGTGTCAATCCGTTCACATCGACGTTGCGGACGTCCACCGAAGCGCATCAGGAGGTCGGCACAGACAAGTGCGTGGTCAGAGTCCACGCTCGTGCTCCAAATCGAGCGACAGTTTTGGACACAGCCTCTCCAGCGGTAATTGATCGCGATATGATCGATTTGCGTCCATGACTGGCCCGAGGCTGGTGGCCGCCAAGTCACACTTCTGCGGGTGCTGTGTCGAAAATTAGTGCTCGCGAGAAACAGGCGAGCATCTTCACACAGCTGGAGCAATCGCTCACCATTATCATTACGGGAGCCTACACCATGTCGGCCGCCCAGATGAAGCTCATCAGAGGACACTTTTCCGACTTGGGCGTTTAGATCGCCAGCCAGCACCACAGTATCCGTGCTTCTTCTGTAACGAAGGAGCTCGTGAAGTTGCTGGTAGAAATCATCTTTTACCGAATCAGTGCTACAGTTTGTAGGGGCGTAGGCCGCAATGACAAACAGGCACCGTTTGTCCCCGCGCGACTTCGAAGCACGGAACGAACCAGCTAATCTAACGGCGCACATCCTACTGTTTACTGGGATCCAATCAAGCAGGGCAGCTTCAGCCCGGGGACTCAAAACAATGCCGACGCCGGCTTGACCGGCATTTGAAGTTGCATCATCGCCAGATAGGCGCAATGAGAATGTGCCGCCAGTGTCGCATGTGGGGGATCTCAGGGTAAGCACGGAGCTCGAATCTTGCAGGCGGGTTTCTGATAAACAGCAAATATCGATCGATAGGGTCTCTAGTGTGCGGGCAAGTGCTGCCTGTTGGCCAATCTGCAGCAAAGTGCGCACTTTGAGGCATGCCAATCTTAGCGAGACACGAGGACTCCAAAGGGAAACGGATGAACTGACGTTGTCCGCTTGGTTGAACATGGACTTATCGACTGGATTGGAGCGAGGCCCTGCGATTGTGTGTGATTTGAAATTAGAAGACAAGTGACTATTGAAGTAAGCTGGGGGATGGCCAAGAATTGGGGGATTGAAAATGGGGGGGATATACGTAAAGTTGGAGCGGGACAATAAGGATGCAGAAGCGCAAGAAGGGGTATAAGAAGACGGGAAGGCCTGAGCAGTAGCATCCAAACCCCTATCCACCCTGCTCGATGCAGCAGATAGGGCGCCGTTTATTATCCTCTGCGACGGCCAGAGCATCAAGAAATTGTTGTAGGAAAGGTTCATTGTATTGCGTGGGCAGAATACTGTCAGGTTGCCCAGGCCTAGACAGGAGAACGATTAGGGTTCTCAACCAAAGCCTTTGATTCAAAAACCTTACCGCAAGGCGGCGGGTTTTGGCACTGGACTACAGAGCCCGTTTTATGAAATGAGGAGCCACCCCCATTCCAACCCCCAAACTGGAGGACCAGGAGGCTGAGTTTGTCTGACCTCTAACCATTGACCAATCTGGTATGAGTGGCTCTAAAGGTGCAGAACAAAGCACCACCCAGCATAGCTCAATGGATCTCTGAGGCACGCAAACCATCGCACCACGGTAAGGTCCAGCCTCATTGTGCAAAGCATACTGGTTGATACCTCAAATGTTCTGCACGAGAAGGATCTGGGGTTCTCGTGTCACAGGACCTTGGAACATCCCAAGACACTGAGAAAGGTTGCGACCGCAAACATGATGCTGGGTGCTCTATGCAGGTCGTTCTCCCGTATCGCTCTTGAAATTTCCAGTATTCTGTTCACATATTCGCTCGATATTGGAGTATGGGCTATCCTCTCTTTAAGTCTAAATGCGACTTGCTAGCAAGAGTTCAGTGGCATGGCTCAAAATCCGTCATGGAGCTTCGAGATCTTGCGTGCTCTCTTTGATACCGAAAGTTGCACTTCTTCCCCATGGATTATCGTCGGCGCCGTGGAGATCTTATCTACACCCGACGGATCCTAAGAGGAGAGGAGGAGTGAGGTACATAAACGCTTTCGGCTCAACGTGGACAGCTCGACACGAGGTCACAAGTGGAAGTTGTACAAGAGCCAATTATATATATATATATATATATATATATATATATATATATATATATATATATATATATATATATAAACTACACAACCTGTGGTACAGATAGTGTGCCATCGGAATCATGGCTGAATAAGAGAACAGTATGAACAATAAGAGAAAAGCAACAACAACAACAAAAGCTTTTTTTTGTCTAGTTTACTACTGTGTTTGAAATATTTTCAGTTTGTTCTTTTTGGATGGAGGAAGAAGGGACACCGCAACACACCGATGCACACGTCCGCCATTGACAACGATCTTGAGCCATGGCTTCCAAGGTCTTCAACCAGCAAGTATCCGCATCTCTTGGACCCCAACCAGGTAGTCGACAACAACCGGCCGAGGCCAACTATTTCGTCAGCTTTTTCATGCGGCTTCTTCATGTTGTAGACTGTCCACCAGACCGTCTCTCCCAGCCCTGTTCAGCAACCGCAAACAACGCACGATGTGGGTAACGCTGGACAGGCATGCGCAATACATGTCCCAAACACTGCAGTTGATGCAGTGAGACGATCTCCTCGTGCGAGTGGCTTCCACGTCCCAAGACACGCTGTCTAACTTCCACATTGCTTACGTGGTGCTGCCACCATACACGGGCAATGGACTGCAGACAGCGGTGCTCGAAGACGGATAGCCTGCGCAAGTCATCTTTACGAATGGGCCAGGTCTCGCATCCGTACAACAGTACAGCACGAACAGTTGCACAATAGACCCGCTCTTTGA
>CALYDF020005509.1:0-14228 GCA_944474145.2 Dicrocoelium dendriticum | reverse complement strand
AGGTGAAATATCGCGAAGCCCAGTGTTGGACGAAACGCTCGTGACAAAATTTAAGCATTATCAAATTTTCTCTGAGATCAAGTGCTTATGTCTAACTCACAGTGTTTGCATTGTGCGAAAGTGGTGGCCAAGGGTATTCAGTGTATTGTCTGCAAACTCTGGGCATGTGGCCAAAAGCGTTGCTTGCAACTTACTGAACCGCTCTTCAAAACCTATGCTGAGCACAAGAGTTTTCTATGGACTTGTCGATATTGTATTGATGCTGCTGCGTTGGAAAGGCGTCCGCCACATCAATATCCTGAAAGACGTTCTTCTGCTCCTTCTGCTGAGCGTGCCAGAAAGCGGAGCAACACATCTTCAAGCGACGCTCCAAAATTCGCGGCCACCCCCGCCCTGTCTACTTCTTGTTCGGACCCATTTACACACATCCGGCCTGTTGAGCCTACGACGAAGTCATATGAGGCCGTAGTGAAGGAGAAAGCGAACTTGGCCTCGTGTGGCCAAGGTCCAGTCACATGTGTCACCAAGACTAAATCTTTGAATAAACCTGAGCTTCCATCTTTTCAGTCACAAATAAAGATAATTCTCAACCGAATTTCTGAGCTGGAAAAAGTGAGAAAGGAAAATCCATCATCCCGTAAGCCACCAATCTCAGAGCGCATTCAGCCATCTCGTGACCGCTGTCACATCATCGTGAACGCGGCGGAATCGGACAAGGCTACCTCGGCGGAGCGAATGTTGGATGATCAAATACTGCTCGAGCGGATGATTTCTCTACTGTTTGATGCAGGTGAACAAGGAATAAACATTGCCTGTCTTCCGTCTCGGTGAGAAGCAAGAAATTTCCTCTAAGGTTCGACCCCTCAAGATAGTATGCGGAAACGAAGAAGAGTGCGCGCGCATCCTTCGACGGACTCCACGTCTAAAAGGTGAACCTTTCTACGTGTTACGAGACCTCTCTCCCGAGGACCAAATTAAAATGAAGAAGGCTGTAGAGGAGCTCCGAACGCGCCGGGTGAGTGGTGAAACCGACCTACATGTCGTGGATTTTTGCGTAGTTCGGAAAAGCACAAGGGTCCGCTGGAGGCCGATTCTTGTCACCCCGACAGTAAAGCATAAAAACGGACTACGCGTGCTATCTGCCAATGTGCGCAGTCTAAGGAATAAACTGGATGAAATTCAGTTGCTTACTTCGGATGCTCGTCCAGACCTGATGGCCTTCACCGAAACCTGGCTATTCTCAGATATCACGGACTAGGAAGTGTCTATCGCTGGATATCACCACTCCCGGTCCGATCGCCACGGAGTGAGGTCAGGTGGTGGAGTAATTCTCTACTGGAAGACAGATCTCAAAGTACATTTAGTTGAAGCTATCAGTGACCAGGATGACAGTTTCGAAGCCCTCTGGTGCCGTGTTCATGACGGATGCAGATATATCTTGGTTGGTGTCGTCTACAGAGCGCTATGGGGCCCCAGAGCGCGCTTGTTGGGCTCGATAAGGATGTATGGTGGGTACAAAGACTGTCTAATCTTGGGGGATTTCAATGCACCGGATATCGATTGGGATCTACTTCTTTGTGATCGCCGATCTGACTCCTTTGATGCCACATTGCTTAAAACCGCTCTCGACGGCAGCCTCGTTCAATATGTCTTGACGCCTACTCGTATTTTCCCAGACCAGACCCCGCACACTCGCGCTCTCCCTGGCAGATTCGGATGTCACGAACTTGACCGTTCTTTAATCCATAGACAAGAGCGATCATTGTGTTGTTTCATTCCACTGCACTCGCCGTCACAAGATCCATAGCCACGGTGGTCACCGTCGGAATTTTTGGCGTGCCAACCCACTCCGTCTGAAAACGGTCGCAAGCGCTACGGATTAGGGTATTCCTGAACACATTCACCTCGATGAATCTTGTACTCTCCAAGATGACGTCATTAATTGAGCAGGTCGTTCCTTCCTCCTATCAAAAGCCCTTCACTAGAGGTCCACCTTGGATGGATCAAGAGTTGAAGTCAACTATGAATAGAAGGCGCAAGTTATGGGACCGCTTTAAGCAATCTCAATCAGAACCCGACTTCTCTCACTACAAGACTGTCAGAAATGTTTGTGTTGCGACGGAGCGCCAGGAACACCAACAATACGAACTATCCTTGGCAAAAAAACTCCAGAATCGCGCCTAAAATACTCTACTCTTTTTTTTAAACACTAAAGCTGGTGATGGCATACCTGCATTGTGTTCCTGTGATCATCAAGCTTTACTTCACGAGGATGCTGAGAAAGCTAGTCACTTGGCTAAGCAATACGCCGCTGTTTACGCGAAAGAAACATCATTTAGTGACAGAGCCGTATCCATCTTTCCATCTTCGTTGGCCCAAGTAAATATTAACACCGATTCTGTGATGAAACTTCTTCTTCAGTTAGATCCATATAGCTCACCCGGCGTTGATGAATTGCATCCCTTGTTCCTCCGGACTGTGGCGGAGTACATAGCTTCACCCATATTTCAAGTCTTTCGTCGCTCTCTAGAAGCTGGCCGTCTACCTTCAGCTTGGAAAGTACCGACAAACCATTTACAAAGGAGGAAGTCGACATGATCCGGCCAATTATCGTCCAATAGGTTTGACGTCAATAGCGTGTAAAGTTGTGGAACGGATCATAAAATAAGCTGTTACTCTTCATCTTGAGGGACAGAATGTCATGGCTTATGCCAAGCATGGGTTCCGAAAAGCACGCTCCTGTACTTCGAACTTGCTCGTTGCTAAGGAGACCTGGGCAAGGTCGCTAGACTCCGGCAAACGCTTGGACGTTGTGGTTGTTGACTTCAGCAAAACTTTTGACAAAGTCCCGCATGAGCGGCTTATGTTTAAGTCCCAAGGAATCGGTATTTTTGGGAACTTTCTGTCTTGGATCTCCGACTTCCCAAACGACCGCCCTATGCAAGTGAAGGTGAATGACACATTTTCTGCTCCTGTTCTCATGGCAAGTGGGATCCCACAGGGCTGTCTTTGGTCCCGTACTTTTCAATGTCTTCATCTACGACTTACCATTCACACTTCAGACGGATTGCCTAATCTATGTTGACAACCTAAAGCTATGGATGGAAGTATCAAGCCTTGAAGATGCGGACAGATTACAAACTACGCTCGATCTACTCCAAGAATGGTCGATTTAGTGGCAGTTGCCCGTAAATCATGATAAATGTTCTGTTCTCCCCGTTGGCTCATCTAACCCATTTGAAACTTACCACATTGGTGGTTCCTTGCTCAGAAGAGCAACTCAAGAGAGGGATCTTGGAGTGATAGTGTCATCAGACCTCAAATCTATTCAAGGCATCCAGAAGAAGGTAGCCGCGGCCTACAGGATGTTCCATTCTAAACGTAGAGGATATTCTCTCTTGACGTCGGGACTTTTCCGACTCCTCTTTGACCCGCATGTACGCCCGGTCCTCGAATACGGGTTATCCGCTGCCTACCCTATCACTAAATCCGAATGTGATATAATAGAGAAGGTCCAACTGCGTGGATCCAAATCCGTCCCTGAGTTGCGAGACGTGTCGTATCCACATCGACTTTAACGACTGAACTTGTTCTCTCTAGCTTACCGCCGTCACCGAGGAGGTTTGATATCCACTCGACGTATTCTCAGAGGAGAACTGGGTTGCGAGTTACAGGACTTCTACTAACTCAACACTGAGAGTACAATACGAGGCCACCGCATGAAACTGTTCAAACCGAGGTATCTCCGTGTGCGACTCAATTTGGACTTATCAACTCGCGTGGTGAATGAATGGAACCGGTTGCCGGATCCTATTGTTGATGCTGAGACAGAGGAACGTTTCAAACAACTGTTGGATTCTCACCTGAGCGCGCTGGGATTCTACTGCCTCTAAGACAGCTACAGTGGTCCTCTGTGGAACCTTCTGTCGCAATGACCCACGGCATCTCCGCAATGGTCGGGAAGTGAAGGAGCTGACAAAGGATCTTCCTTCTGCTCTATATCATCCAATGACCCACACGGTCATTGAGTATGAAAAGATGAGTTCACGAAAAGAGAGCGTGAACGTATGATGATTGCACTGAACTTGTGGGTGCACAATCATGGAGTTGGCTAATGTGACTTCAATTTAGGAACATAAGTCAACGCGTTAGCGTTACTATTGGCCACCGGGATGGAAAATTGAGCAGGATGCGTAATGTGATTCCACAAACCAGTTCTGCAGATGAATATTGAAGATTTGATCGAAATATCGTACGCAAGTGGAGCAAAATCATCAGAAGTATGTCTGTCCAGTGAATCGGATCAGAGTGTGCTTGGACTGCGGTCTTTCAGTGTCAATGTGAACGTTCGACCGAACCGTTTGTTCGGAGATGATAAGGTCGTATGAGTGCCATTGAAGATGTAAGAAGCGTCACTCAACACAACTCACTGAATCACTGAGGCATGAAAACTGTCGCATCACGGCAATGTCCAGCCTCATAGCGAAAGAAGAGTGGTGTACTACCAACGGCAAATATACAAAGGGGAATAATAAAACAAAGTGGAGAAGACTCAGCTTAGATTTTCTGCGCCGGATTAGTAGGCCCTACTGTAAATATCAACAGAGGGGAACCGAATACACACTGTCAGGCTAAAAGTTCGGCTGACTAGGAGAGAATTGTCATATAAATGGGGTCGACCTAGCCAACAGTAACTTGTTTACCCCAGCACGACAGTGGTCGCAATGAAGACCGAAATACCGATCTGTATAAGGAATTCACGAAGAACAGCTTCAATCCTACAGCAGGTCATTTGCAGTCATCCATCGCACAGTGTCCGGTCTTTGATTGGGAGGTGGCAAGTCTGCGCATTTCAAGCATGAAAAGGCTGTACAGTGCATCTTCGGGTGCGTGATAGCAGCTTAACTAGGTCTAGGTGAGATGAGGTTCTACTTATACCATACAACTCCCTCTACTGCTACCTTGCAATGTCTTGAAATCTTGGCTACCCTAAAACAGAACACCCGATATACACCAGGTAGTAGCAACCCGATGTGCTAGTGACGTAAAATAAGGAAGATTAAGTAATATAAATTAAGAAGAGAGAACGGGATTTCGTTTGAGAGTAGAATAAAACGAAGGCTCCCGGAAAGTCGATAAGTAAGGTAAAATGGAGGAATCAAGTTGGGAAAAGTAGAAACCTGATATTGCCACTCCAAAGCAAATAGCTAACTGAAGCTTTTCTCTGTGGATGTCAAACTACATCCTCTGGAGGTGAACAATATATCTGGGAGAAAGTAAGAATTGCCTAGGAAATCCACTAGTTTAGCGATTAAACTTGCGCTACAATGACGGTTTCAGCGAGTTTGGAAACCTGGCCTGAGAGGGTCGGGCAAACTGAATCATCACCGTCGTGATTGGGATCGGGGCTTGCAATTATACCCCGTTAACGAGGACGTCCGGGGCCTCAACGCCGCGCTGCACGACCACCATTATCCATTATTCGTACCGGAAGATATATTTGCGAAGTTGAATGTTGGTAAGTACTTTGCTAAACTTGATCTATACGATATTTATCTTCAAGTGGATACTGACGAAGTCTCGAGGGAGTTGTTGACGAGCAACACTCATCGTGGGCTATTCCAATACAACCGCTTGCCATTTAGTGTGAAAACGGCGCCAGCCATCTTCCGACAGTTGATGGGTACCATACTAGCGGGCGTTTCTGGAATCGCTGCATATCTAGATGATATTATAGTGATGGGTCGAACACCAGAAGAACTATTTAACCGCCTGGATGAAGTACTTGGTTGTATACAGTCGTACCGTTTCCGGATCCGTGAAGATAAATGCACATTTTTCACGCCGCTAATCAAATATCTCGCTTTTATCCTCGAAAAGAACTTCGACCAAATCCGGAAAACAGAGAAGACATTAGAAAAATGCCTCCACTAACAGACGTAGTCCTTGCGTTCCTTTTGTGGGCTCATCAGCCACTACAGCGCATGCTTGCCTGAGATGCACTGCCTGCGTGCCCCGTTAAACAAGCTACTAGCCAAAGGCCAAACTTGGAAATGGAGATCAGAATACCAGAATGCCTTCGAACAGGTCAAGTCACTGATGTCCTCAAACTTGCTTCTGACTCATGTTGATCCCTCCAAAGAGATTGTTTTAGCCACAGATGCATCAAGCCATGGGATCGATGCAGTAATTGCACAAACGTACACCGATGGATCACAGAAAGCAATCACCCATGTAGCCAGAACACTTACGAAGGCCGAGAACAATTAGCCAGATTGAAAAAGAAGCATTAGCCACAGTGAACGCGGTCAAGAAATTCCACAAAACGCTATACGCCCGCCGCTTCAAGCTTCTGACAGATCACAAGCCCTTGCTGGCTATCTTTGGTTCGAAAAAGGGCATCCCGGCCTACACAGCCAACAGGCTACAACGTTGGGCTCTTACCTTAATGGGGTATGATTTCGAGATTCAATACCAGTCGACAGTTTCCAATGGCCAAGCGGATGCACTGTCACGCCTAATTGATGCCTGCCAGCGAGAATATGAGGGCAAAATCAATGCCTTGTTCGAAATTGAACCTGACGTCAACTTTCTGGTAACCGATGCATTGCAAGGTCTACCAGCTACCGTAGAAGCTGTAGGAACGGAAACACTTCGGGATCCAATACCCAAGGTTACACAATTTCACAAAACAAGTTGGCCACGTTCATGTTCATCTGCCGAGTTGCAACAGTACTTTCAGAGGAGACACTCGCTCTCTATTGTGAACCACTGCATACTATTTTCGGAAAGAGTGGTCATCCCCAACGCACTTCAGGAGCGCCTTATTCGGCAGTTCCACGCCGGGCATCCTGGAATCAACCGGATGAAGGCACTTGCCCGCAGTTATGTATACTGGCCCTTCATGAACAAACAGCCAGAAGAAATAGCTAAACGCTGCCAAAAGTGCGCCAATGTCTTGAAAGCGCCACAAATATCAGAAATCTTTTCATGGCCAAAATCTACTAAGTCATGGTGCCGCATGGATGTCGACTTTGAGGGACTGATCAACTGCAGAAGTTGACTCATTATAGTCGACTCATACAGCAAGTGGTCTGAACTATTTCATGTCAAAACTGCTCCAAACCTTTAGCAGATTCGGCTGTCCTGAGATAACTCTCAGTGACAATGGCTCACAATTTACTTCAGCAACTTTTACAAAGCTTTGCAAGCAATGCGCCGTCAGCCCATTCGCTTGCCGCCGTTTCACCCACAATCGAATATCCAGGCAGAAAGGTTTGTCGATACATTAAAGCGAGCTCTCCAAAAATGAAAAGGGGAGGGACGTATAGAGGAGGTGGTTGACCGGTTCTTTTTCCTCTACCGATCAACACCGAATCCACAAGCGCCAGACGGAGTTTCTCCAGCACAGGCCATGATGAACCGGAAGCTTCGCATGCCTTTCGAGGCCATCCGACCTGGCTCGGAGTCCTCTGTTGGTGAAAGAAACCGCAGAATGGAACAGAATTTTAACCGGCGGCATGGAGCAAAGAAGCGACCTTTTACGCTTGGACAGGTGCTAGTACGTGACTATCGGGAAGGCCATGCGAAATGGACGCCAGGGACGGTATAAAGCAAGCGCGGAAACGTCGTGTATGACATGATGGTGGACGCACAGATCTGACCAAGGCATGCAAACCAGTTACGGCCCACATTGTGCCAACCAGAACAAGCAAGACCTATTGACCTCCCGTTCGATTTACTGGTGGAAAGTTGCAACTTGCCGAACGTAGCAGTGAACGACTGTACAGTCGAGCAAAGAATCCAGAACACGGACATCGGAGCAAAGTTCTCGGGCAATGCTGCCAAGGAGATGGACTGACAGGCAGAGAACACCGTCCCGAAGACTGCAAGTTAATCCTAGGCTTTCGTCTTATACCTCGGACGATATCTCAGGAGAGGTGTCCGGGAGAAAGTATAAATTGCCTCGGAAATCCACTATTTTAGCGATTAGTCGATTATTAATGATTATCACATCGATTTCAAACGTTCCAAAATGTTTTAGTTCTGCACGTGATTAAAAACCACCTGACACCTCGGCAAAAGATATGAGGAACCACTAACCTTGGTAACTGACCTTCCAATTCAAGAAGTCGAAGGTCAGTAAGAGACCTATTCATAGAGTTCATACAGTTGTAGAGAGCAGAAGGGAATATACGTGTGGACCTCATCATGACCCATCGGGTATTGCATCTGGGTGCTTATCCGATGCTGAGGCCACTGCTCCATGTCCGTGCGTCAAGCAGCACACGAGGTCACCAGTACAAACTGGTAGTCCCTGACCTCAAGTGGGTAGCTCATCCCTTGTGTCTTGAGCGGCGAGTGGTGAACATGTGGAACCGTTTGCCCTCGCGGATAGTAGAAGCGAACTCGGTGTCGGAATTCAAACGATTCCTGGACGCGCACTTTGCGGATGCCAGATTCGACGAAGCCTTCACAGGAAACTGACGAAGGAATCGTTCAATGATTATAACCCATGGAGCCCGTTAATCCACCAACTGCAGCTTCCGAAACGATGCCCATCCGTAATAGGCGGCGGAGCTGGTGAAGGACTCCATGTGGTTCATCCAAGAATATGTCGTAAGTACATGGAGATTTTTTCTATGCTTGTAAATATTTTACTTTATCACCTGGGCTAGCTCACTACTACAGGTAACACTGTGTCAGTGGGACATGTCCTACATTGAGATATAGCTACATAGATGTTCAACATCTTTCTCGCTATCATGACAGTAAACTAAAGTAAAGTGTCAGCTCCATCACCTCCCGTTCATTGGCTGGATGACGTCGCTGCTAAACTGTTTCCCGAAGGATTGTTGCAGCTGCAGCAAAAACAGCGGAGTTCAGACATGCTCAGCATGTACTCGTCTAATCGTTCTTTAAAACATTCTTCTGTCTGGCACTTACCACACATTTAGGGAGATTGTTCCACTCATTCACAACCCATGTGGGTAACGCCATATCGGACCGGATATGGTTCCGCCGAGGTTTAGAAAGTTTCAAGCTGTGGCCCCGTGTTGAACAATCTGTGTTAAGCTGGAAGAACTACAGCGCCTCCTTCCCCAAATCGCCCCTTAAAATGCGCCTAGTATAAATCAGATCACCACGGCAACGGCGGTAGTCCAGAGTAAATAAGTTCATACGTTGGAGACGAAGTGGATAAGATAAAACACGTAGCATGGACATAGACTTGGATCCGCGCCTCTGAACCTTCTCAATCAACTCACATTCAAATTGCGTGAGTGAGTGTATGGCAGGTAGGTCGTATTCCAGTATTGGACGAACGTAAAAAGAAAACAGGAGGCTGAAGTTCTGCAGAATCAATTTGTAGAAGGACCATCGTATGGCACAGAGCATCCTGGTGGCAGATGCTACCTTCCACAACGTGTCCTGGGTTGTTCTTAGGTCTGGAGAAACAAGTTCACCCAATTCTTTCTCACTAACCATATTCTTCAGCAGAAAACCACCGATGTGGTAAGCACCGAAAGGTTCCTGATCACCGATCGGGAGAACAAAGCACTTACCACGATTGACAGACATTTGCCACTTGACAGACCAATCGTGCAGCAGATCGAGCGTCAGTTGCAACCTGTCAGCATCTTCAAGCCTGGATACTTCCGACCACAGTTTAAGATCATCAGCACAGATCAGTCGATAAGGAGCACCTCCAGGAGATTGTTGATAAAAATTCTGAATAGTTCGGGACCAAGAACGGAGCCTTGTGGAACCCCACTGACCAGCGTCAACTTCGTTAACCCTCACCTTCATACTATGGTCATCTAGGAAATCCGCGATCCAGGCGAGCAAATTATCAGCGATATCAATCTGCCGAAGTTTGATAAGAAGTCGCTTGTGTGTAACCCTATCAAAAGCATTGCTAAAATCCACAAAAACTACATCAAGGCGATGACCAGCATCCACTGACTGCGCCCATTTTTCTCGGGCAACAAGCGGATTGGTAATGCAAGAGCGTGCCCTCCGAAATCCGTGCTGAGCAGAAGAGATAACGTCCAATTTCTCAAAGTGAAGATGCAAGGCCTGTTTCAAAATCCTTTCTATGGTTTTACAGAGGATTGATGACAGGCAAATCGATCGGTAGTTCACTGGATCTTGGCGATTCCCAACTTTGAACATGGGTTTCACAACATTTGCTTTCCATTTAGTTGGGAGACGACCCGCTTTAGGTGAGCTACGAAATACTTGACAAATTGGGGCAGCAATGAACTCCGCCACCTCTTTGAGGAACAAGGGATGTAAGCCATCGGGACCCGGTTAACAATTCGAGTTCAAGTCAAAAAGCAGTTCCAATACTCTGTCAGCGGTACTTTCTACATGCTCTAATGGAGAGGGGTGACAGGGAGTGTCCTCAACAACTGATGGCGCATCCGTGATATACACAGAGGAATATTGCGAAGCTAGTAGACAAGCTTCGCCTCTGTGAGTACTACGCGGTAACTCCTCTTTCTAACGTGCAATACTTTCGAGTCTTTTAGGTAAAAGTGTCTGAATAGACACTTTTGACGAAATTTGACTATAGTCAAATTTCGCTTTTGATAGATATGACATCCAAGTGCGTGGACTGTGGGAAGAGTGTCACCTCAAGTTCAAAGGCCTTCCAATGCGTACTGTGCGACAGATGGGTGCGTATAGTTTGCTGTAACACTGATAATGATCTTTATCAGTGTCTTCAGCGCACTACCTCTAAAGGCATCAACTTTCACTGCGATTCGTGTCTAACATTAGTCAGCGACAAGCAACTGCTGACGAACCCTTTCAACGTACATACTGCTTCCGCGCAAGCCGCCTCTAACTCGGACAGCGAGACACCTATCTCCTCAGTGTGCCTTCCCTTGTCTGGGTATTCTACACCGAAAATGAAAAGCAGCCGAGCGTCCTCCACCACGTTGGACTTAACACCGTTGCCCACTGAGAACGGGAATGGGCTGATACATAAGCCCAAGTCCTATACCGCAGTCGCGAGCGCTAGCACCTCAGCAAATAGAGGACAACCATAGCTGAGGACAACGCGTCGAAGATCTCACGACCCAAGATAAAATCAACCACAAAAAACATGGAACTAAAGCTCGTCTTAAATAGAGTAGCACAACTTGAGGAACTTGTCAGAGAACAGAAATGCCCACCAAAGCCAGCATCACCGGAACGAGACAAGCCACCCACTCGCAACCGGTGCCTGAGACTCATAAATGTCCCAGAATCCAACAAAGAGACTCCAGCTGAAAGGACGCTCGACGACCAGGCCTTCCTTGAACAAATGGTCTCCTTGTTGTTTGATGAGCATGAGCAAGAAATAAACCTAATCTCACCTTTTCGCCTTGGCAGAAAACAAGAGGACCCAGCCAAGTTTCGTCCTCTGAAAATCGTCTGTCAGGATGAAGTAGAATGCCAACGCATCCTAAGGAGGACCCTGCCCCTCAAGGGAGAAACCTTCTACGTTCTGAAAGACCTCTCCCCGGATGACCGAGTCCGAATGAGACAAGCTGTCTGCGAGCTGCGAACACGACGAGCAAATGGAGAAACAGATCTACACATAGTGGATTTTCGCGTAGCCAAGAAAACTAAGAGAGCTCGATGGAGTCCAATCCTCGTTCTTCCAGGACCTCAAACATAAAGAACGGACTACGGGTAATACTCGCGAATGTGCGCAGTCTCAGAAACAAGCTAGATGAGATTCCACTTCTTATCTCTGAACAGCAACCGGACCTAATGGCGTTCTCCGAAACCTGGCTGTCATCTCATATATCCGACGCGGAGGTTCATGTTCCAGGATATCCACTACTTCGGTGTAATCGCGTTGGTGGGACGGCTGGAGGCGGAGTAATCCTCTACACAAAGAACCACCTCAAAACCCACATTGTCGAACCTGATTGTGACAAGGATGATATGTCGGAAATGCTCTGGTGTCGAATTCACGACGGATACCAATCATTGATGGTCGCCGTGGTCTACAGAGCCCCTGCAGCACCTGGCCCACACTTATTACGTTCCATGCGAACCCACAGCAGAGGAATAAACTGTCTCCTTATAAGTGACTTTAACGCCCCCGACATAATCTGGGACCTTATTCACAGTGATCTCTCACCTGACTCCTTGGAAGTTGATCTCCTTGATACCGTTCACGAGTGCAACCTGACACAGCATGTCTTGACACCAACGCGGATTGTCCCTGGTCAGACACCAAACATTCTCGACCTGGTTCTCACTTCGGCCCTATCTGATGTCACTGTATACTCTCCTTTTCAAGGACACGCCGCCTCACAAACCACGATCAGAGGACACTGCGTCGAAATTTCTGACGCACTGACCAGCCCAGATTAAGAACTACTGCAAGTAACATGGACTGGAGTATTCCACAAGCCTTGGAGCTTGATGACGCATGGGAACGCCTGCGATCTGTGATGATTCGGCTCATTGATCAGTTTGTTCCAAACTGCAAGAGTAGACAACCATCCAAAGGACCCCCATGGATTGATAAAGAAGTAAGATCCCTATTGAAAAACGAATAAAACTATGGGAACATTTCAAGAGCACAGGATTGACATCAAGCTACTTAGAGTACAAAACCGTCAGAAACCTATGCACCCTGAGAAAACGAGACAAAAGACTACAATATGAACCTGGACTGACCATGGAATCCCAAAACTGTCCCAAGAAACTTTTTGTCTACATGAAGCGAAATGCCAATACTGGTAGTGGAATCCCTGCTCTATCCTCTTCTAAGGAAGGCACCGTTCTCTACGGCGATGCTGAAAAAGCAAACCTATTGGCTGCGCAATATTCCTCGGTCTATTCGGTAGAGTCACCGTTGCTCAACAACTGTTTGCCTGCCCACTACTCTTCTGTGGATCAAGTTGAAACTAACTCCGAAGTAGTCAATAAGCTACTCCTCGAACTGGACCCGAACTCCTCCCCAGGCCAGGACGGATTGCATCCCAGCTTCCTCAGAACGATAGCTGAGTACGTCGCCGCCGCTCTCTGCCAAGTGCTTCGGCAATCCTTCAAAGTCTGCTGCCTACCCACAGACTGCCCAAATACAACGGGGGAAACCAACAATACCCAGTTAACTACCGGCCAATATGTCTGACCTCAGTCGTGTGCAAGACCATGGAAAGAATAGTCAAGTGCGCCCTCCAGCTACACTGTGCGAGTCTTAACCCCATCTCACCTGCTCAACATGGCTTCCGGAGAGCACGCTAATGCATCTCTAACTTACTCATCGCCAGGGAAACATGGGCAGAAGCCATAAATGCCCGAAAAGAGGTGGACGTAATATTCATTGACCACAGCAAAGCTTTTGATAAGGTTCCACACATACTCCTGCCAACTAAACTCCAGAGAATTGGCATTACAGGAAATCTTCTCTCCTGGATTGCCGATTTCTTAAGAGGTAGGACAATGCGCGTACAAGTGAACTAAACCCTCTCTGCTTCAGTGCCTAGGACTAGTGGCATTCCCCAAGGATCAGTGCTTGGAGCGGAGCTCTTCAAACTGTACATTAACGATCTGCCTACTGCACTTCAAACCGACTGCTTGATCTACGCCGATGATCTCAAGCTATGGTCGACAGTATCCAGCATTGAGGATGCAGACAGATTACAAGGGGCTCTTGACCAGCTACACGAATGGTCCAGCAAGTGGGAACTGCCATTAAACCGAGATAAATGCGCTATTCTCCCAATGGGTAGCACTGAACCGTACGGTGTATACCACGTTGGTGGGTTTATCTTCAGAACTACCACCCACGAGAGAGATCTCTAGGTTATCGTGACTCCTGCCCTTAGAACGACGCAGGACACGTGAAAGAAGGTGGCCACTGAGGGGAGACTGGTGGGTTCCTTAAGAAGATCATTCGCTCGAATGACTCTCGAGATTTTTCGATCTTTGTTCACGTACGTATGTCCAGTCTTAGAATATGGCCTTGCAGCTGGCCATCCGCTCTCAAAGTTTGAATGCACTCTACTGGAAATGGTTCAGAGACGTGTATCGAAGGCTGTTCTGGGGCTACGTGATCTTCCGCACCCGATTCGACTCCAGCAGCTAAATCTGTCCTCCCTCGAGCTCCGCCGTCGCCGGGGTGATCCCATCTACACTAGGCGCATCCTCCGGGGGAACTTGAAAGTGAGTTACAGCAATACTTCCGGCCCAACACTGACTGTTCCACACGAGGTCAC
>CALYDF020005508.1:0-14311 GCA_944474145.2 Dicrocoelium dendriticum | reverse complement strand
TCATTAACAAGTGTGCACTGCGGGAAGAAGCAAACTGAACATATCTCTACATTCAATATCTCGTACTATGCTTCGAACCGACTAGGATTGCATGATTTCAGAAGGTTTTGAATACAAATCGGTTTTTGTTGGTTTTTATTGTGGCCACGTTTCGCCCTTGACACAAAAGCTTCTCCGTTTTCATCGTTGATATTCCTATTACTCTTATTGCAGTCTACTTTTACATCTTCTTTTCTTAGAGTCCCTCTTGATTCTGTGTCATTTTAGTGCAACAAAAGATATTCAATATGCATGAACAGCCTTGAGCAAAGCAAGCTTCATAAGATGTTATAAAAATTTATACACAATTTATGCCCGTTTTAAACCCATGTACATAGGACTTGATGTCATCTTTATTCGTCTTGTATTTATATTCTCCTAGGGTCTACCAATTCTGAGAAAGTAAACCTGTGCACCGTCAGATAACACACTGAAGCAACAGTCAGCATGCATGCATTGTGGAGATTGAAAATCGATTCGCATCCCTGATGCAGATTATCTGATCATTCGGGGTCGTTGTACTGTTAAATATTTTTAATTTTCTGAAAACGTCAGTACGGGCTTGTGTTGCTAAAAACTAGTATATAGTTTATCTGTTTCTTTAAGGATTGTGTACATGTGGTTGTCTCTGACACCCTAATTTTTGACTTCACAGAAATTATCCATACTTATTCCTGTCAGTCCTTCATTCGCAAATTTTTGGTGCTGGTCTTAGCTTCTGGAACAGCTCATTAGCAAATTATTGCATGTTATACCGATTGTACTTTAAGTGAACACAAACTGGCGACTCAGCGAAGGAACATCCGTTGATTTAGTTGATTTTATTTACCTCTACTCAGTTTTTATAAGCAGGAAAGGACGAGAGTTGGAATACATATTTTACTGGTCAAATTGCTCTTGACGGAAGTCGTCTATCCTTTATGGTGTCTCAATCAGGTTTCTGAAAGCTGCGGAACCTCTAACCCTGGCTTCGTATACTCTTGCTACAGATAGATAACCGAATTTCATCATAAGATTTCCACTTAGTGGTCAAAAATGCTGATTATCTGGATGGGGTTCTCTAGTGCGCATGTATTTTCCTCCGCTGTGGTTGATGCCATATAACTCACTTGGCAAGCGGAGTACTTAGCTTTACTGACAAAGTTATACTGTTGCTTCTCTATTGAATAAACCTTACAGTATCATCCGCCATCGAAATCACAGAAGGTGGATCATCTCCAATGTGAAATAGGCAAATCAAGGCCACACCTAGCTTGCAAACATCTATTAGAAACCAATATTTTAATGCAGTATGAATGTCACAGTGTTGAATGGTACTCCCTATTGATGTTTCTTCATAAATCTTCAAATCCCATTGATGTATTCAGTTATGTATCTGTTGTTTCGCATGCGTCAGATTTTCAGACAGATTTGCCATGCGTGCCATTTAACTGAACACAATAAAGTGACTATCACAAAATCGCTCACCTCCATGCCATAACAAGACACGTTAAGGTTTGCGCAGTGGAGTTATTGAATAGCACTTACCTTACAACTTCTGGAAAGAGTCTGTTGAAAGCTTCAACAAAATGGCCAAAAGAGTGTTGGAAACCAAGCCTCTTCCTCCCGCAGTGACACCATCATTTGCCAGAGGCAGAACTCGGAATAAGATAGTAGTAAGAGACGCAACGTGACACGCATACAAGGCCACACCTGAGCCCAAAACTTGGCAGAGCGTCCTGATCCATCACGGACATTTTAGCACACTTATACTTGAGAACCACTCTTAGCCATAAAACTATATATTAACAAGGTACTACTGTACAGGCACGTCAGACCCTTTGGGAAAACCTTTATAAAATCATGTACTCACCGATCAAACAGGCTGGAGGGCACAAAGCGCAGACGAAACGGTCAATGCTTTTAGGCAACAATACGTCCCGGCATCGCCATAAATATTATCATTCATCTTTTCGACTCTAAGGTCTACGCCTGTCATCTTCCTTCCAATAAGTGTGCCAAAGCGAATACATTTACGAATAATTACAGATTCTTGGGACCCTATAGCACTTTAGCAGAGGCTGTAAAGAGTACAGTTGAGAAGCTAACCCAGTCACTAGCATGATTACTCTAAAGCAGCCTAAATGTACGACGGGTTCCGACAGTAAAGAGGCGAGAGATTTATGTTCCAGTTTTTAGAGGCTTTACAATTTCAAACCTATGCAAACTATCTCCCAAACACTGTCCTTCTTATGTTCTCGAAAGTTATGCAAATGGTCGTCACCGCGACTTTCTTGGCCTACTTGAAAATGTGCAACACAATAGCACCGCGGCAGAACACCTTCCATCGATAAGCTGTCATGATCCAGCAACCCGATGATGGGAACAAATAGTTGCACAGAAGAGGCTGATGGTGGAACCGAGAACGAGAACCTACACCTGGATCACCGCATCCTGATTCACAGGCTGATGAGCAAGGGAATCGGAAATTCTGTCTTCTAGGTGGGGTCAGCAGGGTTATTCGCCAACGTAGGCATCAAGTGCGGGCTGGAGGACCACTTTTCGGCAAGATTGAGTTGGAATGCAGTAGTCTACAGAACTCAGTACTGAGACCAGGTTTATTCCTAGTGTTTATACGTGACCTCGCAAGCGCCATCGCATGAAGGTGCTGATTCTTATTGGGGATGGCAAAATATTTCCATCGACTAGCGGTATTATAAATCAAAAGTTCCTTCAATGTGACCTGGATAGGGCTCGTTTATGATTGACGGGGGAACTACTCCTGCTTAATGCCAATAAATTTAAGCTAACTCATAATATTTTGCTAATCAATAAACTGCAGCTTGCAGGTAGTTCTAGTAGTACAACCTTTGTGTACTGGCTCATAAAATAGTCTTATATATTCTAAGTAAGGCAAAAAAGCATTGTAATCAGAAGTCAGCGTGTTATCCTCCGCAGAGCGCTTGGTTGCTTCGATCTTTCTATCCTTCCCACATACTACAAAATGTTGGATACACCATATATGAGTGGCTCATTGGTAACTTCGTGATATCGACAAGCTCAAGCCGCCATAACGGGAGGATCTGTGTGATATTAAGGTCTTCTCCAGTTTACATAATCAACTTCCATTGAGTTCGCTCGAAATATATAGCGTACGTAGCGCCACCTACGGATGGAACTCGGAATAGCATACCTAAACATAAAGATCCCCAAACGTATTTACCTTCCCATCCTGGTAAACGATCATAAAACAAACTGAGAGACCTTCACTTAAAATTGATAATGCAATGTCACTTTCTGGAATGCCGTAGATAATTTTTCCTCATAAATTGTCCCAGGTGTGGGATTCAAAGAAATTGAATGACGGCTTGCTGATGTACTGCGCCATATATATTTTTACACTAGATTAAATGCAAGCGAACGGTTTATTCCTTAGTAGTAACTAGGCTGTTTTAGGATTGTGAGAATGCGAATATTTCGGTGCGTTTCCTAGTACACACTCAAATCTACGGACACTTCTCTTCCAGTTTGTCGTTTTTATCCTGACTATTCTTTGGGAACATTGTTAGTTCTACAAGTTACATAGTGTCGTCCGGTCGTTCTAATTAGCCAATCTATGGATTGAAAAAACATAACTATATGCTATCTTAAAAGATGCCACGGAATGCTTTCTTCTCATCATGGTTTATGAGTCGTCGGAATCGCCAGTGCTTCCACATTTCAAGTATGAGTCAACCTGACCCACATAATTACCAACAAACCAATTGCAGTCTATTCTCAGTGCGCATATCCACGTCCCTAAGTAAAACGTTTTTGCATCAGTTTACTATTTGTCCCGACTCGGAACATGCACCCGTTAACAATAATTTTACCTAGTTTGTATTCCTTAGGATTCCTTTCAATCGTAGGACAACCAGTAAAGATGCATTGGTTATATGCATTTTCAATGCTCAATACAGGAATTCATGCGGAGACTGTGTGGTTTTGTCAAAACTTTATCACAAACAACCGAATCGTCGGTTGCGTGATTACCATATTCACCAACCGCCGTCTGTGTGCAGAGCCGGTGCGAGTTCTTTCTATTAACGCGGCTGGGTGAAATAGGCACACAACAGCCTGTTTCCCAGCAAGTTCCTTAGAAAGAAAGTTGCAATTTTTGCTTATCCTTACCGTAGATTTTAATTATTAATAAGAAGCTGTTGTAATTCTCCCTATTCTGTTTTCGCTGATTGCACGCTTTATAAATTTGTTGTCGGCAATAGGAAACAGGTTTTTGCTTTAATTATTTTGTCGGACATTTGTCAAACATTGTTAAAAAAATAACAGCCTTGTTGTGCTAATAACGAATCTGCTTCAATATCAGGGCCATGAAATACGAAAATGCGAGGAGATTGTATCATTTAATGCTAACTGCAAACTTATCCATGATTAAATGTCTGGGACACAATTATATTCTAGGCTGTTTAAGCCCTTGAAACGCATGATTTATGAATGTTTGCTAACCTTTGGCTTTTCTTAAACCAGTCATTGAAGGTGCTTGATTTTGTAATTTTTATAAGATTTCACACAGCATTAACGGCTACTAAAACACTGTGTAATAAAAGTGAAGTTACTGATAGAACATGATTCTTTTGTCGTACGACTGAATACGTGTTAGGTTTATTCACCCCCGGGGGAAGTTTTTACTTTTCGTAGATCGCGTATAATGTCTCATGACAAGACGAAACGAAACACTAAGGACTGGATTAAATAAAGAATGCTTGCAATAGGACAGGAACTGCCGTATTTTGTAGTCCTTGAAGTGTTTAGTACCTGCATTATGTTTCTTTGCTTAGTGGATACGAATTGAAACTTGATCGGTTATTTGAAGCCAAGAGAAATGATTGAAATGCACCACAACTGAGGTGCCACTTTTATACATTAAAGCAGCTACACAATCATGATTGATATGCCAAACAAACATCAGCTATCAAAGTACAGTAACTTTAACGAGGAAGATTGATTAAAAGGCCTACCTCTTGCATGTATTGGGCAACATCATTCGCTTTCTGTTCGTATAGCTGCATAAACTTCATCAGTTCCCTCTCTTTATCCTCAAGCGCTCCGCATAGTTGTGTTATCTGTTCTAGAAAACCAATGCCTTCCCCTTTGAGTGAATTTATTAGTATTGATTGTTCTGATAGTGAACTGTGTTGAAAAAGGATAAGCTTGATATACCTTTAATCTTTTCCGACATCACAGCCACGGGATTTTCCAAATTTGTATTGTCCACACGGGGACCCGAAAATGTTGATGGCTACAGTTCTCGGATTTCCCCACTGTCTTGATTAGCACTCTCTTGACTGCTGGAAGAAAACTGTTCTGTGTCCATTTCGCGAAAGACCTCTGAGGTTGTTTCATAACTGTCATCAGAGTCCATGGAAGTTTGTATGGAAGTGCAACGTAGATAATAACGTGCGGCCAGATAACAAGGTGGCTTTTGAGATATGCGCAATTTAAAGAATTTCTAATCCATTTCAATTGCTTTTAGCTCTATCTGTATATACAACTTTTGTTGGCACATCTGAAACGCAGTAAGAGATTCTGTGCACTTTAAAAATAGTCATTGACAGTCTGGCTGAGAGTAGCTTGCGAAATAAAGTATAACTTTTTCCATCAAACAAAAACAACGTTAGTGACTAAGGAAAAGTATGAATGCTGCGAGTTAACAAGGCTGACTGACAATCTACTGTTGCAGTCTGATAACAGATTTACCGAAACTAGCAAATGAAGAATAAATTGCGGTGAGCTAATAAATGTATCCACTCCTAACTATACAGCGTATTTGGTGCAACGCACTACCTTTTGCAAAACCAATTTTTTCCTTAACTAAAGCAAACGCACACTAAGTGTTGGAAATCGGGTGTTGCCCACCCGAAAACACTGCACAACCACGACGCGTTTCAATGTAATTCCATCTCATCAGGTGGAGAAAGCAGGCCTCGATCCCGCGACCATTGGAATGGTAGCCCACACCACTACCCCTTTGGCTACCGGGTCACGGTGGGCAACGCTTTTTGGCACAACGGTAATGACTACTTGGAGGGTCAAGTTTGGACTACACGTTATGTGATTAGACTGCTTAAAACATCTACCTCCGCCAACGGTTTCGAAGTATTTGCTCTCAAACTAACGGCCATCTGTATATCAGTGGAACCCTCTACTTTTAACTTCCCGGATATCAGTAGACAACGCTTCTAAAGCATGCTTCACCATGACTCAATAATTGGTCTTTAACTGTTGTGTCAAGCGCTGCTGGTCATGGTGCCGTGATGAAAAAGTGGAGACTTTAACTGACGTCTCAGTGCTCCAGGGTTCAATGCCTGTTGTCTCTACCTGATGCCAGCAAAGAATTTGGAAACCGGTGATGAGTTGCAGGATCTTCGGGAGGGAAACACCTAATATCCATCTGCTTTCACAGTTGTAATTTTAATGACGGAATTGACCAAGGTTCACTTCATTGCGAATGGCGGTCCACATTACGATTACGCATTGCAGTGTATTCACACCTATAGTATTCAAACGGCCCTCCAATCAGTCATTCACCGTTATGCCAAGCGTTGCTCGTCGTGACCAGGTAACCTAATTGGTAAAGGTTACGGCTTTCATTCCAGTGGTCCCGGATTGGAGTCCTGCTACCTCCACCTGATAAGATCAATTAAGAGCGAAACGCGTCGTGGTTGTGGAGTGTTTTTGGGTGGGCCACTCCCAGTTTCCATCTGCTTCAGCTATGGTCCCAGTGATCGCAGTGACCAAGGCTCACCTCAGTGTGAATCGCGGCCTACATTGAGATTGGAAGTCGCAATCCATCCACAACGTATATTTCAAAACGGCTCTCCAATCAGTCATTCGCTGTTGTGTCAAGCGTCGCTCGTTGTGACCAGGTAACCGAAGGGGCAGTGGTTTTGTCTTTTATTCCAATGGTATCGGATTCGAGTTCTGCTACCTTTACATGATGAGATCAGCCCACGTCGAAACGCGTCGTGCTGTGCAGTATTTTCGGACGAACAACACCCAATTTCCAACTGCTTCGGTTAGGGCCTCATTGATTGCAGTGAGCAAGCTTTACTTCAGTGTGAATCGCGCTTTGCAATCCATTCACAAAACTAGAGCTTCAAAAGGACCCATCCAATCTTTTCCACAATTATATAATCTAAAAGGTTCTAGATAATTATTGGACATTCCTTTGCATAATCAGACAGTATTTATGTGCTGGTAACTTGACTGATCCCGCAACGGACAACGCACCAAGCAGAAGATTTATTCTTTGCAGATAACAATCTGCTAGGGTGTTGACTTATGTTACTGCATAATCTCTCACAACGTTTCATTACCGGTATTACAAAGGCAATTTAAACATTCAACTAGAACTGGCGTCATTCTGCAAAACACTAAATGTTCACTTCTCACTGAGCCAGTGAAATGCGGCTTATCATTTAACCTCAAATGGAATAAACCGCCACCTAGTGTTTTCACATATGTTCTCAGCTGGCGAATTGGATCTGATTAACGCCAGTATCATTTAAACATGAAATTGTTCTCTATTTATAATTATATATATAAGGCTGGAAACTATGAAACGGACGTTTTTGTTAAGTCTTTGTTCAATTGCGAATGAGAGAAATTCATTGCAACGTGCGCTCGATATTTTATTCACAACTTTTAAAGGTAGTCTTCTTACTTGTTTCGTAAGATATTTTCGTGTTTATAACCCAATTTTTCTATTAATTTGCTTCGAAACCAGATGGTGACAAGACGCGATGTACATCTAGTTTCCTTATACAAGCTCTAATTGAATCAGTTCGAAACTCACGCTTCGAGGAACATTTATCACACATTCGGAGATGGATCCACCAATGAAAAAAATGCTCGATAGTGGTTCCAAAATTTTTGTTCTGGCTACTTGAATACCGTCAACTAGCCTCTAGGACGATCAATGGCCCATTTTGCTAACGAGAAATTAAGGACAACTGTGGGATCCGATCCACACACACAACTATTTGTGAACCTGGGTTTTAAATACGAACTAGCCATACGGCTGTGTTAATGTATTTTCGAGTAAGCAATAAAGTAAAAAGTTGGACTCATATGTACCGAACGAGCTGATGCAACTGCAGATGATCGACCGCAAGACCAAGTGCGCATCTTTGTTGCTACGTAAGATACGATTGCCGTTTTTACACCACATCAGCACTTGTGATGAAAAGTGGATTTTTATGATAAAAACAATCAAGTAAATGGATAGATAAGGAGACACCGGCTGGACACACTCCTAAGCCGAAAGTTCATCAAAAACACTGTGGTTACCATATGACGGAATGCCAAATCAGTTATTTCTTCCTACAACCTGGTGAAACCATAACAGCGGATTCCAATTCCCATGAAATTGATATCATGCTTGAGAATCTAATGAAAATCAACCAGCATTTTTCACTCGGATCGGCACAGTATTACTGCATGATAACGCACGATAACACAAAGCTTCAGTGACTGTCGCCAAATTAACTTCTCTACAATATGCAATTTTACCACCTCCTTCATAATTGCCAGATATTTAACCGACCGATTATTACCTTTTTCGTAAGTATGAACTACTTTTAAGAGAAAAAATTCGATAACCAAAATGATATTCTAAAGGAATTGTATATTTTATCAACATTAACAATGCTTTTTTGCAAGAAGGCATATCTGACTTACTCAATCGTTGGTAGAAAATCGTAGATGCTAGTGGAAGTTATTTGGCTTGAACATAATATATAATGTTAAAAAGTGCGCTTTTGTATTTTCATTCCATACCTGTTTCATATTCTCCAAGCTAATATATAGAATCAATTATCTACTTTGAAATTAGGCAAACAAAATGCCTGAAGTCATCAATTTACTTTTAATTCGACTCGTAATCACCTGAAGCAAAATTTGTTCTACCTGTGCCAAGCAAATATTTTAAAAACCAATTTCTCCAAGTCTATGTATTTAATACAGCACTTTTTATAATGGATTGACTTTTAATCATGGAGTTATAAACGGTATGCGTTTTTATGCCTTGTATATGGACCTAAACACACAATCTAGTTATAGATAATACTGAGAACATTTAATAGCATTTTGATTAGCCTTTTACGTCGGCCACTCGGTCTATGATCATTTGCTCAGGTCTGTCTCGCAACTTTCTATTTTAATTATCTGCAGATTACCATGTCACTTTACCATATCTGGATCAAATATTTTATCTTATTACAGAAACCAACCGGTGTAGACTATATCCTACCGTCAGTCTTGTAGTTTATCACAAATTTGATTAACATTGGTTAGCAATACATGTACTTGAGATTTCACGCTTAATGGAAAAATCTTCAACACCTTTAGTGCCAACTTTTATGTTTTCTAATTATCTCTGGACCGATTTTGACTTTACCAGATCTTGCAAATTTTGGGCAGATGATTTAAGCATGTGCATGGACACAGGCATAACATTCAGTTTCGAAATGCTCTGCAATGTTCTGTTGATAGTTCGCATCACTATATTAACCATTGTACTGAAACTTTTCTTAACCCAAAAGTACCATGTTAATGATCTGAGGTAATTGCTAATACATGTTACAACTAGAGTTTTATTCATGCTGCACCTATAGTGTACCGGAAAGCACGCCGTTGCAGTATTTTGCAACATTGGATTTTACCGTTGTTTTAACCTTCAAAACGTCCACTTGTTTTACTGACGGCACTTCCGCTGACACAGATGGTTTCGGTGAGTATGTTGCTGCACTGTTACTCCCTCTGGTTGATTCCCTTCCTATTTTTATATTCTGCATAACACAAGTTGGGTTCAGTCGCTTCCAACTTCTATACTGTCCCGTATTTGACACGGCTCTTACCGGTCATTGATTACCGACTATTATCCCAGGTGCCACCCCACACACCCATACTGGTTCTCTATTGGTTAAAAATCCTTTGCGGCATAACTGTGCTTGCTATTAAACAACCATGACCCTAAACTTAGTATCCTTATTTACCTGATGTCATTAAAGATTTAACCAGCCACAAGTGTGTCCAGTAAAGGTCGTTTGTAACAACTGAAATTATTATTTATTATTATGAATTTCATCATTACTTTTATTGGCCGCCAATTTCATCTCCATAAGCTGCGTATGAGCTGCTTGATTTATTTCTACATACAGCGTACTTGCCGGAACGTTAGCTTAATCACTCAACTGCATGCAACATTTTGTACTGGTAGCTGGTAATACTACAAGACTAAGACTGGCAAGTTACTGGCACCAATTTCGGTGCGTCCTTGCGGCAGCCTTAAGTTAAGTTTCATTTTTGTCTCTGTTTCTATGATTGCTTTGTACACTTACGCGATTGGTCTGTTGTAGTCAGTAACATTTTATTTTCCATCTTTGCTATACGTATAAAACAGAAACTAACTTATGATTATGCCACTGAGCAATGGCCTCAATCATAGGTGTTCAAGGTTCTTTTAACAAAGTCAAGGTAGGAAACTTGCTGTTTCTGTTAGCTGGTCTTGAGGAACACCACAGTGTAAGTAAGGTACAAGCAATCACCCCAAATTCTCTAAAATCCGGTGATTAGATGCGCAATCAAGCATTCGCCCAGTCCTTAAAGAAGAAATGGTGCGGGACAATGACTCAAATAGTGTTTAATAATTTCGGTAAGTTAAACTAACAAGCTTAAACAGCGCTTCAAGGAACTACAACTGAATAGTTGCAAAATCTTACATTTATTAAAATGTGCAATATTTGGAGAAAACATACAATTTACTTCCCAGTACATGTCACAGGTAATAGGTTTCCAGATAATCTGATTTAGGAAATAACCAGCATAGCAGTCTCTAAGTATGCAGTAAAATATAACTTGAAAATCGTTAGCACGTTGGTAAATGATGATTATAGTTCTGAGACTGTATTTAAGAGCAAGTAAAAAGGTTTCTGCACAACTCTATCACTTTATGAAAAAGCAACAGCATTTAAGTGTAAGTCGGCAGCGGTAGTGTTTGATCAGTTAATCGTTTATCGTTGTTCGGTTAACAATTCATGCTGTTGTCATTATTTCCGGGTATAGGATGTAATTTTTTGCATTAGGCACAGTTTCACAAAAGCACAGGTTTCCGAAATAATCGTCGATGCGTGTTTTAAACCCTTCACATAATAAGCCTCTTTTCGTCCTTCTGATGGTGTATTCCATAAGATTACTATTCTCCGTTCCATATAATTTTGATAGGATACCTTGTTCATGCAGGGGAACCTGAGTTTGTAATGGTGTCCTCGGGTGTTACACGGTTCCCGCAGGTGAAATATTGGCCGAAGTATGTGGAAGTGATTCAAGTGTAATACTCGATGGGTCATAATAATGTCAATTTTCACTCGGCGGTGGGATAGTGTGTAGAGTCCTAGCTTTGTAAACGTTTTTCATACGGTAGCTTTCGTAGACCCGGTATGATTCTAGTTGTGATGTGCTGTATTTTCTCCAGCTTTTCAGTTTCCCACTGGATTATCGGATGGTAAGCTAGAGCGCCCTACTCAAGGATTGGTCTAATGAGCGAGGTGAATAGGCGAGGAGCGGTTTCTTCGAACCCTGTGGAGAAACTGCGTCGTAATGCGCAGAGTAAACGAATTCCCGCACAGTACAATTTCTCAGTATTTTCTAGGGATCTCATATCATATCATGACAGAACTCCTAAGTCTCTGACAGATGTGTTATGGTAGCGCAATTGGCTGTCCAAAGTATAAGATCGACTGCCTGGACGTCTGGTGATACTGATGAACTCCGACTTGCTTGCGTTAAGAGGGAGTTGCATTTCAGTGGACCACCTTGACAGTCGATTTAATTTATGCTGGATGTGAGCGTAGTCATCCTGGTTCCCAATGATCCTCCATATTTTCAAGTTATCTGCAAACAGGTCAAATTGTGAATGAAGCTGCTGCGGGAGATCGTTAATTTGAATAATAACTAACACTAGCCTAAGTACAGTGCCTTGAGGCAAGCCACTGGTCGATGGGAACCAGTCTGTCAAGTAGTCATTTACCTGCACTCTAAATTTTCGTCCCACAATGACCTCGTGTAACCACTGAAGTAGCGAGCCACCGATTCCGTACCTCTCCGTTTACGTAGGAGTACCACTTGGTTCACGCTGTCAAACGCCTTACTAAAGTTGATGTACACCACGTCAACATCCTACCGTTCGTTGAGAGCTCGTACCCACCGGTCGTTTGCGTGCATTAAGTTGGTGAAGTAGGATTGGTCTTTCGTAAAGCCGTGTTGCGCTGCTGTCAATACGTCCATCGATACAGAGAGCGACAGCAGACACTTTCACAACCTCTACGAGAACTTTGGACAATATCAAAGGCAAACATCGGTTCATAGTTCTCTAATTTAATCGGATCACTACCCTTGGGAAACGTCCTCACTATCGAGCATTTCTAGTGGTCGGGGACAGATCATTCAGTGATTTGTTGAATAAATTTGTTACGGCGCGTGAGATGACATTTGATAGGGACTTGAGTATTAGTGGGTGAATTTCGTCCGGTTCGGGGGGCTTTGTACCATCGAGAGTGACGAGTAGCTGAAAAAATTTAACTGCATCACTGTAGTCTATCAAACAAGACTGGCGCGACATGCGCCGGTACTGGAACAGCCACCGGTTTACTGGAAAATACGGTGCGGAAGTTCGCAGCCATGGCGTCTGCGCGCTCCGAGCTTGAAATGTACTTCTGTCCGTCCAAACACTATGAGATCGGTAGGTAGCCCTCCCTGGTTTTAGCCCTGACGTTTCAAGTAGGCAAATATTCTTTTAGGTGCAGTTGTGGCCGAGGATGCTATCTCCTCTTCGAATTGCCGGCGTCTCTTGATCTTTGCGGTGTTACACAAGCTACGCTGTTTCTTGTACACAGTGTAATTTTCGACACAATCCGAGCTGATATACCTATTCCAAAGTTTGCAACGCCGTCGCGTTAACTGCCTATGTTCCACATCAAACCGATTTGTTTTGACAAGTCCGACTTATGAATACTTCGGGGGAAAGAATCAGATACACAGCGAGTTAAGCTTCCTCTTCATTAACGGCCAACAGGCCTCAAACGACGCATCCATTGGTAGTGTCCAATTGGTCTGACTTGCGGCTTGAACGAGCCCGTTGAAGTCCGTCTTCCTATAGTCGAAGGTCTGTTTCCGTTTTTGGTAATATGGTAACGGCAGTTCCATGCTTGCCACAATAGAGCAGTGGTCACTGCTCGTCAGAAATTTAAGGATGCTGATATCTTTCAGCTTCTGCTCACAGCTCGTAAACATTAGGCCCAGACCAGATACCGAGTGCGGAGTTATGTGCGTCCGTTGGATGACATGTTGCGTTGCCCCGCTTTCAAGAGTCACTTTAGCGACTTGAGCCTCAACGCCGCCATGACTATGAAGAAGCCAAACGTCTGGCTAGAAGATCTTAGGTAAATTTGAATCCCCCTTCAGTGGGAAATGAGGGCGGCAAATGTTTTTACATATATGTGGTAGCCAATCGCAACAACGGTTTATGGAATTACGGTAGATAGCACCCACAATTGGTTCTGCGTGCCTAAGGTGAATTATGTACCACAAATGCTCGCATAAGTTATTCTCATTCTTATATTGCTGGTGAAGTTTGCCAGATATTGACGATTTTAGGTACAACAGAACATCACCGTGAGCCTTTGATTTTCGGTCGCATCGGAAACATGAGTATTCTGACAACGTGACTACTTAGGGTATGACGTCGAAGTTTAGCCAAGTCTCCACAAGTCCTAAAACGTGTGGCTGCTCCGAGACGGTGAATTGGCACAGTTCCTCACGCTTGTTCATTATGCTGCTCAAGTTGGCGAATGCCACCCGGAGGTCCTAGGAGGTCCCGTGGGATGTGCCTGGAGATTGAAAAACCGGTTGATACGGGTTCGTACACCCTTCATGATCACCCGAAAATTTACAATGTGTAAGTCAGCCTAACCTTCTTCTATACGGCGGTTGAGCTCGATAACCACAGTCTTCAAACGATCCCTGGCTTTGGGTTCCAAGTCTCGGCGGATGTGAAAGTTTATGTCTTTCAGCCTTGATAGACGCGACAGTATGAGTTGCGGTATATTGGGATTTGCAGAGATAAATAAATAAATAAATAAATAAACGTTTTATTCCTCAGCAGTGCGAGGCAAAGACCAATTGGGTGGTCTTATCAACATGTACAACGTGATCGCATAATATAGTTTAATTGTTCGTC
>CALYDF020005507.1:0-14290 GCA_944474145.2 Dicrocoelium dendriticum | reverse complement strand
ATCACCCAGTAGCTAATTTGTTAGTTGAACGCTTCCGTAGCCAGCTTAAAGCCTCGCTTTGCGCCTCCGCCGATTCTAGCTGAAGCAAAAACGATTCGATCGTATCCTTAGGCATTCGTAGCAGCAGCAAAGCTGAGTCGCAATGTGCACCAGTAGAGCTGGTTTATGGCACGACGCTAGTTTTAGAAGTATTCCTTTCACATCTTGCCTCGCCGGGTATGCCGCCGCCTATCTTTGCGTCATCCCTGGCTCAAAGCATGCGTTCACTACGCCTGACTCCGCTCGTGAGCAGACTAGAGGTGTGAAAATACACAGCGAACGCTCTACCTGCACTCACACCTTCCTCCGTACAGACGCCTTGCGTCGCCCACTCCAGTCTCCTACACTGGCCCTTCCAGAGTTCTACAACGGACGCAGAAACATTACACCTAACCACGGTGTCCATCGTCCACCCCAAAGTGGCTTTCTTTGATGGATCACTTGCAACCCATCCAGCGGCTACCACACGCGCATCCGAACACTGAATAATCCGAAACACTCGGTTCCACTTTACCCTTAACCAACCCGGCCTCAACCCCAGGAAACCGACCGACGCGGTAGACAACTCAAAAGTCCGGTCCATTTTGCACCTTCTGTAAACGTTTGCTACTTCCAGTAACACGCCGTTTTTATCTTTAGTGTTAATCGTGCGTCTTCTACACAAACGTTTTGCATCGACAAGAAGCCCAAAACACGCTTAAAACTTAAAATCGCATTTGCCGTTACCATGCATGCAATGTACCCTCTTTGGCCTCAGGAAACTTCCCCACCCATGCCCCACTATTCTGAGTTCTACTTTCAAACCTCTCAACCGCTTTAACTGCCAAGACAACCCTTGAGTGACTCTCCAACCAGCTCAACGCAACCACTAAGCTGCTCGCCGGTCAAGCCAAGGCCTTCTTTCTTTGCAGTTCGCACTGGGGTGAAGCAAGGCTGTGTCTTAGCTCCTGCCCTGTTTAATATTTATCTTCATGCAAAGATGTCTTGTGCTTTTGATGCCGCTTGTGCTAAATGTGTTCGCGTAGAGCACCGTATTAATGGTGGGTTGCTGAACATCCGGCGTTTCGGTGCGAGAACTCTAGGCTGTCAGACAACTATCCGTATGTTGCTGTTTGCTGACGACTGTGCGTTGTTTTCACACAGCGCGGATGAGTTGCAGCACATGACTAGTGCTCTGGCTTCGACAGCGGTCAAACTCGGGCTCACCATTAACACAAGCAAAACCGTCTGTCACTTTCAGCCTTCACCGGAGGTGCAATCTTCAACATTGCCGCAAATCAGCATTGGTGCCGAAGTATTGGAAAACACCTTGGGAGTGTGATGTCGACTGATAAGCAGCTACACAGTGAGCTTCGTATCCGCGTGTCCAAAGCCGCGGCGGCATTCGGGGAGCTTGAGTACCGAGTGTGGAACAACTATCAGCTTAGCATTGGCACGAAGCTGATGGTGTACAAATCTATAGTGCTGTCCGTTCTTCTATACAGCAGTGAAACATGGACAATGTACCGTCGGGATGTGCGATATCTCGAGCGGTTCAATCAGCAGGGTCTGCGACGGATTGTGCGCATCGGCTGGGGCGACAGAGTTGCGGACGAGGAAGTTTTGCGCCGAAGTGGGTTGTATGCAGTGGACTGCGTACTTTGATTGAGACACCCGAGGTGAATCGGTCATGTGTGGCGTATGGATTCAACGCGGATACCGAAGCAGCTATTATATGGTCACCAGAGTATAGGGAAGCGGAACGTGGGGAAACCAAAGTTACGTTACCAGGACATGATTAAAGTGAGCCCCACACGTTCTAATCTTGATTGCAGATCATGGGAATCGAAGGCGGTTGATCGGCGTGCATGGCACGATCTGATCAGAAAGGCAGTTGCCGAGGTGCAGAAGAAACCCTCATGCATGCAGAGAATAAGCGGCAAGTGCGGAAGCGACAAGCACCGATGGGTTGTTCTCCATCGACATCGACCGCATGGTGCTGTAGAACTTGCGGTCGCGAGTACCTTAGTCAGGCAGGCTTAGTGAGCCATGAGCGAGGCCACTCGGGACTACTACAGAAGCGCCGACGGGTCCTGCAGTGAAGTATTCAGAACCGGGGCAGCGTTTGTAAGTACGCTGCATTCGAGTTACTAACCGCGTGATTGCACGCTGTCTATTTATTTCAGGTGGTGGGTTTTCAATTTTGCCCTAATGCTTTTCTTTCTCATATAAATGTCTACCTGTACTCTATTCCATTAACTTGCACACTTCGTTTGAGCCAGTTGTATTCGATTTATATAACATTTTTGCGTTCGTGGCATTGCCGTAAAGTATACATTCTGACCTCCTGAACTTACCCAGGATTCGTTTGTAAACAACTTATTTCATATGCTCATTAACTTAAGGCTTATGTAACCGTTTTCTTATGCATTAATCGACTTATTTTCTTTGTCTCTCTCTCAAGTGATTGGCTGCTGTTTGACACCCCAGGTGCAGCTACGCTTGATGTGCATGTTGACAAGGTGCTTACCTATCTATTACCCACTACCTCGTCCATACTGGCTCCAGGAGACAGTTGGTCGTTGCTGGAGGGGACGAAGTGCACGGTTCCTGTAGCCGTGTTAGGACCAAAGGGTGGTTCCATGCAGTCAGTGTGGAGCGGACTACGGTCCAGCCACCGCCTTGTGTGTACTTGATTCCCCAAATATCACGTGCTTGTCTTTGTCTGTGAAGGAGTGTGAGCCGGCTCCGTTGATGAAACGTGGTTCCTATCTACATGCTTTCCCGGCTTATTCCTTCGGGTTTACACTGGATATAAGGTGACTGGATGGAGCTGTGGGTGGTGCAGCGCAAGCCATCCATGGTCCCTCTGTAGGCGCAGGCGTCCTGTGGCTTACCAGAGTGACAGGCAAATCCGAAACCGGATGCCGCCTACCATGTATATAAGTATATTGACCTTTACAACAATATTATAGTGAGAGTTATGGTTACATATAAATAAATAAATATATGGTATATTCTCAGCAAAGCGAGACACACCTGTGAAGGTGCGATCATATATATATATATATATATGTATATATATATGGTTAGCGGCATCCGGTTTCGGATCTGCCTGTCACTGTGGTCAGCCACAGGACGCCTGCGCCTACAGAGGAACCATGGGTGGCTTGCTCTGAACCACCCACAGCTCCATCCACATACCCCATATCCAGTGTACACCCGAAGGAATAAGCCGGGAAAGCGTGTGGATGGAAACCACGTTTCATCAACGGAGCCGGCTCACACTCCTTCACAGGCAAACACAAGCACGTGATATTTGGGGAATCAAGCGCCCACAAGGCGGTAGCTGGACCATAGTCCGCTCCACCCTGATTACATGGAAGCGCTCTCCGAGCTTAGCACGGTCGCAAGGACCGTGCCTCCCGCCCCCTCCAGCAATGACCACCTGTCTCCTAGAGCCAGTAAGGACGAGGCAGTGGGTAGTGGACAGGTAGGCACCTTGTCAACATGCACATAAAGCGCAACCACACCGCGGATATCAAGCAGCAGCCATGCACTTGAAACGACAAAATAAAATAAAACAAATCCAAGAATGCATATAGATACGGTCGCATAGTCGAGAATAAAATATTTATTTATTTATTATATATATATGCATACGCAGAGTGAATTATAGTTATATGCGTGTAAGTAGCTATACGTATTCAAAGCTGAATCTTTGGGGCACGCTGTTTGGTTGGGTTGCGACTCGCAACCTCTACTGAGACCTCGGATCACTTTGAGGCAAACCTCGGTCATTTCGATTTCGAGGACCGTATCCTGAATGTTGCGCTTCCCAACCCTGGCACACCACGACCGCGGTTTTGTCTTGGTTTCGACACGTCAGGTGGAGGTAGCCTGAGCTAGGGTGGAACTCAGAGCTCAGTACTTCCTGGCTGACGCCCTGAGCACTACTCTACTGAGGTCCGCGAGCAACGCTTAGTACAGCAGAAAGTAATTCGATGCTGAATTTAGGAAGCAGGCTGTGTGGTTTGGTTGCGACTCGCAACCTCTACTGAGACCTCAGCTCACTTTGAGGTAAACAAGCTACACGTATATATATATATAATATATATAGGTAAGTATAAATATCGAAATATGTATATATATGTTTATATGTAGAAATTTAACCCCTATATATGTATATTTCTCGACGGCAGTATATATATGGGGAATAAGACTTATGTACACCTGCATATTTACTTCAACTACTCATAAATGTATACCGTTAACTGGGTGGGTATGATTATTCACATGTATTTATTTATGTGTATGGGTCTTTACAAGGATATGTATAAGTGTAATTCTATCGGAATATATGTATATATGTACATATGTTAATGGGTATGTACACGTAGATAAATGTTACTTGGGGCTCTATGCGAAGGGGGCTGTGGCATGCACGTGGTTTTTTCACCGCAGCTGGCGCAATGCCAACGCAACTTAACATAGCTAATGTTAAGGGGGATAAATGCTCGCAGATGTAACACCTTTTGGTGATGGTTCAAGGGTTTGGTATGATACCGTCCAAGTAACATACGGTGATTGTGGAGATACTTTGGAACTGTTATCCGTTGTACTAAATAATTTGGATAACTGAGTGGCGGTTTCAAGTAAGTCTGTTTGGCTTGCTGAGTAACTTACCTCATGTGCGATGTGAAGGTGGAAGTATATAGGCATGGCGGAAAGCCTGGACAAATGAATGTTACTTTATAGTTTCATTATTAGTGATAGCGTGCTTGTGATGTGCTGCATATGCATGTTGATAATGTTAGTACACTTCTATGCAGTGATAACTCGTCGAAGCTGGCTCCAAGTTAAAGTTTATTTTGGCTGTGATGGGCTGTGTGCATGGCTTTTTTCTTGATAAGATTGTCTGACACATGCACTTACATAGGCTTGCAACCACTGTGGTTCAGCGAATGGCCTTATGGTTGCGTTATCTCGAAAGCATTGCGATGGTGTTCCTATTTGTATAGTTCTCCCCCATTTTTTGCGTAAACCCTTGTACGAAAATGATGAAGAAAACGGTAGGTAAACTAACCAATGCACCGTCGCTCAACCGCAGTCATATTGTTCACGCGTATGGGGCGGACGAATGCAAAACATCACCTAAGCACAGTGGACCACCCAGTCATGGGATATCGGTGATTTCGTTAGGTATATGCGTGAAGCAAAATGCTTAATGATTACATGTGATATGGTACCCCGTATAGTATGAGACAAGTACGGGGTGAACTGGTAGCTGTTGTACATTGGGTTGCATAAGCTGGCAACTTACCTGTGAGAGGCTACAATAGGTATGAGGTCAAGTGATGGCTGCGCTACGAGTGTTGTGTATTCCGTCAGCATTCTTGACGGCTAGTCTAAACAGACACATGCAGACAACCCCAGACACACACACAAAGCGTCTAATTCTCTGCTCCCCTACTGGTTCATCCTTCTCCTTGCAACACCTTAATGTACGCACCCAGTCAGACATTGATCAGATTACAGCAGTTTGTTTACCAGGGTGACCTTTTAACTTGCTCGTGCATTTGACCTTTCGTATACGACATTGGCGTCGCGGATTACGAACCTACGCCATGGAATTACATCCACCTACAGTTTGCTGGTCTGATCCGACCCTACTTCCTACCAAAGGTGCGTGGGCTTAGTGGAAAACCTCGTTTAAACACTATATTGACCCACTACCCGCGGCTTCTAACAATACAAAACATGTACGACCGAACGGTTGCGATGTTTCGCCGACCAAGCAGACATACAGGAGTTTGCCAAGATCCATCGCTTGCCAACCGAATTCTAATCCCCACAGAAATAAATAAATAAATAGGTATATTTCTAGACCTGCTAGAGGCTGCACCCTAAAGGGTTCAGATCAATGCTTACATTTATCCGATGCTCTTGCATTGAAGTTGGCAAAATATATGTTCATCGTTAGCAATTGCAAATGCATTGGCACTGTTTAGTATACAGCTACTGGGTCGCAGGCGCCCACCTTGACATTTTTCTGGTTCCTTCGGGCGATATTGAGCTCCTTGTATTTTATTGTGAATACTTCGCGGAGGTGTAGTTTGCCTTTTCTCCTTGGAACAGAATCCAATTTGCCACAAGTTCACTTTAAATTGATCGCACAATAATTGGCCACTCAGTTGCCCCAATTGTTGTTGCGCACATGGAAGAAATGAATGAAGGGATTATAAGGCATACGAAAAGTAAAAACAATTCCGAAAAATGCAGACATAAATAGAAGCAATTTGTTAAGAGAGAAACTAAATCTGCGTGCTTCAGTAGAAAAATACCAATTAAAAAAAAAATATAGCACTACTATTATTACGCTGATATTGCTCTCCGGCGCAAAATTTCAACCTGAGTTATTCTCAGATAAAAGAAAAAGCCACTCTACAGTTAGAATACCGCTTAAAGTATCACAAGATTACACTGATCTGGACCAACTTTAGCGCTTGAATACGATGAACCTATAAGCAACACCATGCGTGCAGTAGTTTGCGAGTTATTCGCAATTATACGATGGTCTACGAATAAGGCCATTTTTAGTTTTCGCTAAAAAGGGCTTTCTGCTTTGCAGGCAGATAGCAGAAAATATAAAAGAAAATATAAAAAGTAGGGAAGCGGTGTATGCTCTAGATAGGCATAGCTATCCAGAAATGCTCTAATTAGCCCGTTATACCCTGCGACAACTACGGACTGCGCAGGTGGCCGAAAAGTAAACTTTGCAGGCAAGCGTGAAAAATATATGCAATTAAGGGATGAGCTTGCGCGAAAACGCTAGAAATCCAGCAAGGAATATTATATCTACAAGGGAATTCAGGGGAGCTTGTAATTAACTCACGGTTAGAAGGCCACAGCATACCATTTTCAGGGGATACTGAGCTTCCACTGCGGCAGCCTACAGCATAAAGCCAATAGTACCAAGTGCTCTGCCTTAGAAATGGATTGCAATAAGTGCTGTAAGCGTAGACATTTTGCCCTTTGTTGTCGTTCAGTACGCATTTCTCAGTTGCATCCTACAGATTCCGTTTCTAGTCAGCAGTTACAGTCCGCTGAAAATGTATTTTCCATTGATAACACAGGTACTGTGTTTAACTATCGTTCCAATTTTCCAGAGCCTAAGCTACCTATGCCTGACATTCGTACTGCTACAGTTATTGCACACAATAGAGCAACCCATGTTGACATGGAACTTGATTCGGCTTCTCCTATCACTATAGTACTGAGTACTTTTTATGACATTCACCTATATGACATGCCTATACATCCTTCAGCCTATCGATTTGACAGCTATACAAAGGCCCCTGTAGAAATACGAGGATTTGTGGTGATTGTGTTGCAACTTAGGGCCGTGAAATCATCAGTTGCTCTGTACGTTACCCGCGGAAATAACTGTTCCTTACTCGGACGCAACGCTTTGGTTGCACTGGGAGTCACGCCGTCCCTATCCCGTATGCGTATCATGGCAATGAACCTATCAGACCTACAGACACAGTACCCAAAATTATTTGAACAAACAATAGGGCGCGCTTCCTCCTCCTTTCACCGCATATGTATGAAGCAGGATGCTAAACCAGTATCTGTTGCTCATCCACGTCCAATTCCTTTGGCCAGAAGCGAGGCTGTTTCGTCAGCATTACGGCAGATGATTGCAGATGATCTCAATGAAGCATTAACTGTTCTGAATGGGTTCACCCTTTGGTTACAGTCCTCAAGAAGGACGGTACAGTAAGAATATACAATGACCTGCAGGCCCTAAATCGGCAAATCGTGGTAGAAAAGTTTGTGCTTCCAACCGCGGACGAACTAATAGTTAAACTAGCTGGCGCCCGATATTTTTCAAAATTGGACATTAGGATGGCTTTCTTTCACATGCCTCTAATTAAGGAGTCAAGACCACTGACCGCATTTCTCACTATGGACGGACTCTTTCAGTACAAAGTCTTGCCAATGGGCTTGAGTTCAGCTCCAGCAGCTTGGCAAAAGTTTGTGGTTCACTCATTTGCCAATGTACCTGGTCAGATAGTTTACATGGACGACATCTGTGTATTCGGTAAAGCTCCAGAAGCACATGATTCACGACTACATGCTGTGTTACGTCAACTACACGATCATAACCTCCTCTTAAACCTTGAGAAGTGCAAATTTAATGCTAGTGAGATCGAGTTCCTGGGACACATTATAACAAATCACGGTATGAAGCGGAGTTTTGACAACGCACGTGCTAGCACCGAGGCTCCTTGCCCACAGAACTCTACTGAAACAAAGCATTTTCTAGGTAGGTGTTCTTACAACCTACGTTACCTGCAGGAGTCCACGAATATTGCTGAGCCACTGCGTGAAAGGACAAGGAAGAAAAGTTTATTTGTTTGGGGTCCACCCCAACAAAAGACAATTGACGCGATAAACCGCCGCATTGCTTCCACAACAGTCATGGCGATTTTCGACGAGACGTGCCCAACGATTGTCTCTACTGATGCATCAAACATTGGGCTTGATGCTATGCTGTCCCAAAGTTAAAATGGGCATGAAATAGTCATTGCATGCGCTTCTAGAAAATTGTCGGCGGCGGCGCTTTCTTACTCTGCCGGGAAAAAGAAGCCCCTGCCTGTGTTTGGGCCTGTGAGAAGTGGAATTTGTTTTTGTTCGGAAGACCCTTCACTCTTCGTACAGAGCACGGAGCGCTAAATAGTTTACTTACTCAGGGAACAAATGAGAGCAGGCCACTTCGGATACATAGCTGGTATGCACGATCGTTAATATACGATTTTCAATTTAAATTCCGTCCCGGACGCAAAAACCAGGTAGCGGATAGACTCTCTCAACTGCCCCTCAACGAAACTGAAAATAATGGGAATGATAATGAGAGGTTATTGGTGTCTTCCTTAAGGAGGGAACCAGTCTCAGCCCTGACTAAGGAAGAACTCCAGAAGGCGACAGGAAGATGAGACACTGCCGCGTTCTGGGGTTCCTGCTAAACGGTTAGCCAAAAATAACAAGAGCACAGGCGAGTTTCGTCCTTGCTACGTGTTGCCCCAAGAACTTTCATTTATAGATGGAGGTTTAATGCGCGGCGAAAATTTTGTGGCTCCTCCGATCTTGATACGAAAGATCATGCTATGTGCTCACGAAAGCCTCCCTGATATTGTTCGTATAAAACGCAAGATTGACGCATGTTTCTGATGACCCAAAATGTCGCACGAAATAGAAAAGCTTGTTCATGACTGCTCTTCATGTCAAGGGGCAGACAAGAGTTCAAGGCCGGTTTCATCCCCTATGCAACCCATTGACTAGCTTATGCGACCGTGGGCCAAGATAGCTGCTGACATCATGGGTCCATTTAGCTCAGTGCCTCAGCATCAAAGGAACTGTTTGGTGGCGACCTGCTTTTATAGTAAGTGGCCGGCGTTCCATTTATGTGGAGAGGGGACTACTGCCAGCATTATTCGATGGCTAAAGTATATGTTTTCCCGCTTCGGATTACCAGAGGAGATAGTGACGGACAACGGGCCGCAGTTTACAAGCCACGAGTTTCATTCGTTCCTTCAACTTCACGCTATCCGGCACTCACGTACAACGCCGTATAGTCCAACGTCAAACGACATGGTAGAGCGGTTCAATCGATCCTTGAAAGAGAGTATCCAAACTATTCGCTTATCTGGTACAGGTTGGGAGGATGCAGTTCTACAAGCACTATTTCTTATCAAACCGCACACCACCGAGCCACAGACAAAACGCCAACTGAACTCATGCTTGGGCGTGCCCTTCGGACAAAGTTGAATGCCGCACTTCCTATTCCTGCAACCAATAATTCCGAGAAGTTAGGTCGTCGCCATCGGTATCAGACCACTTACCAGAAACATACTACTCCGCTCCAGCCCGGAACATTCGTGCGCGTGAAGATAAACGCTGCATCAAAAGGACAACCAACTTTAGCAGATCCAATAAGAATAACGCGCGCATGTGAGCCAGGCACTTACTGGCTGGAGGATGGCCGCACAGTCAACGCCCGGCGATTATTTACAAGTACCAGACGAACGGAGCATATGCCGCCAACCTTCACTGACGAAACCACGCAAAGCACGCAGCTCAGCAGGACGAGCCGAGAACAAGGACGACCGCATCGATATGGTTTTGACGCATTATACGATTAAGTGGAGAGGTGATGTTGTGTATTCCTTCAGCATTCCTGACGGCTAGTCTAAACAGACACGTGCAGGCAACCCCAGACACACACACAAAGCGTCTAATTCTCTGCTACCCTACTGGTTCATCCTTCTCTTTGCGACACCTTAATGTACTCACCCAGTTAGGTATTGATCAGATTACAGCAGTTTGTTTACCAGGGTGACCTTTTAACTTGCTCATGCATTTGACTTTTCGTATTCGATAATAGGAAAGGTAGTTGGAAAGGAGAATGCGTATGCCACATGAAGAGGGAGGATGAGATGATCGACGGTCACACCAATGCTAATATCCGCGTCATTCTGAGTAGCTTATCTATGGACGCACTCTACCCGCAATGCGTGGGCACTAAAAAATGATGGGCTCTTAAGGGGACCGTTTTCTCGTTCCTTTCATGTAAGCTCTAAGGATGGCAAACGTAGCGTTCCCTTGCTTGATGTCATGAAAACGGGTGAAGCAGCTGAACACGGTGATGGTGTGCAGCCTTATAGAATATCAATATACATGTATTTATGTATGCACGCTTACCGGACGGTAGGTTCATGCTCTTCACGGTCGGCGCATGGTGCAGAGGGGACTGCGGTCACTGAAGTAAAGGACCCATCAGGGTGCTTTCCAGCCTATTGACGGAAAGGTGGAAGGAAAGCCACGCAAACTGACCTGTGAGTGTGGCCAGATATAAGAATGGCGAATGACACATGGCTGACGTTGCTCGCATAGCAACGGAGGACAAATTTGCTATGTTACGGAGGCGCGAAAAAATGTAGTACATGCGTAAGTTATGAAATGAAAAGTGAGCGGAGAAGCCAAATCTACCTACGGAAAGTTCATGCGGCTGAGGAAAGATTAGCATCAGTTACTGGTGAGGACCTCTGTCCCAGGCAAATAGGAGGATAACGTTGGCGGTGTGCAAGCGGCGAACAGGCAGTCCGGTGCGTTCCAGTTTATTGGGGGAAAGGTAGAAGGAAAGGTACACAAATTTACCTGTGAGGCTGGCCACACCTAGGAATGGCGGGGCACATGGCTGACGTTGCTCGCACAGCAACGGAGGACAAACGTGGCAGGTTGCATGATAGTGACACAGAGGTAAACGTTATACCTCCATCATTGGGAAAACGTGTTTTGCGACCAGCCGGAGTTACCTTGCCGGTACGTAACCAAAATAACAGCGCGACGTATGGCCAAATGCAGCTAACACTTAATTTTGGTCTCTGACGTAATTTCACCCTCATGTTCCTACTTGCCGCTGTACGGAATCCCATCATTGGTAGAGACTTCGTCCCCGATTTCGACCTGGTCGCAGACCTGCGCAACGGCAAACTACCAGATGGTAACACGTCGTTACCTGGATCCGGCCAACTCCCCAAGGTCAATTCCAATAAGCTTCAAATACATCTGCCTAAAGAAGCACGCTACTCGTCATTACGGCAACATTTTCCCTTCCTATTTAGAGCAGATGACGGCAGTCTGGAGCCCAAGCACGATATCTGTCACCACATCTTTGTCTGCAGCAAGACGCGTTTCACTAGGCAATCTACAAGCGGGGAAGTGTTCGAACATCTGATTAACCTGGGGATCAGCCGCCCATCCAAACGGTGCTGGGCAACTGCGCTTCATTTGGTGCCCGCAGAGACCAGCGATTGGAGACCATGTGGCGACTGCCGTGCGCTCAACAGTGTCACTGTCCACCATACATTCCCAAATCCCATTATCCAAGATTGTTCAAGCAAGTACCGCCACCCCCTTCGGTCTCCATGCATTTGTCCGTCAGACTTTCGACTTGGGAAACGCTGCCCATACTTTTCAGCGTTTTATTGCTCAAGTCAATAGAGGCCTGGACTTGGTCTTTGCCTACAACGGCGACATTCTTTTCCTCGGTTAGGAAGACGAGGAACCCAAGTCACATCCCCGTCTGTTACTCTAGCGTTTCGTTCAGAATTGCATGACGATCATCATCATCATACACGTTAGCTCGAGGGGAAGAACACCTCAGCTACTGTGCTGCAATACACAGAAAAAGGAGAAAAACTGCGACCGGTGCAAGCCGGCTGCGATACTGGTAACGGATGAGCATCGTTCCGGTAAGCTACCAGCCGGCTATTGTGCAACAAAAAATTACTATGCAAAAGTAAACAAGGCTAAATAATGAGATCGTGCTTGGAGTGGGAGGCTAAGAGGCATTGGGTGGGACAAAGAAACTCACAGCACGAACGCCACTGAGGTCGGCTCCTAGCCATACCAGCAAGTGTGTCCAACCAAACGTGTTCATCGTCTTTTGGGCTTCAAGCAGGTAGCCGGACGCTCCAACCGAGGCCAGATCAGAAGTGTGGGCCTCCATTCCTCTCGACCAAGTCAGCGCTTGGCCACCCCTCCTCTTTTTCTATCCACACCCCCGGCGTGCAAACAACGCACGTCGCGGGAGCCGGTGGGCTGGCGTGCGCAACAAGTGGCCAAGCCATCGGAGCCTGGTGCGTGAAATAAAGGTGCTGAGCGGTTCATTATTACTTGACGATGAACGTTGACAGTCGCATTTACCGCCATACTGTATCCAGTCTCGCTCACCGAATCGACCACAATGGTATTAGTCCACTCCCCGAAATTACACAGGCCATCACGGAGTACGCAATGCCGCGGTCCCCCAACCGTTTGCGCTATTAGCTCCGGATGGTCCGATATTGAAATCCTTTCCTTCCAGCTTGTTCCCTGCTACTTCAGCCTCTGACAGATTTACTAAAAGGCAAGTTCCGAAAGTTTGAGCCAAAAGCAGAAGCTACTGTGACGCTCCAGAAGAACAAGCAGGCTTTGTCTAACGTAACCGCGCGTAGCCCCATGTAAACGCATCGTTATAGACCTCTCGTTCTGGGACTGATGCATCACAACACCCGCCGTTGGCGTCGTTTAACAGCAGCTGATCGACGACCAACTTAAAGCTTCGTGTTTGGTCTCCAAAGAGCTACAGGCTACTGAAACTCAATACAGCACGTTCGGTGGCGACCTTTTGACTATTTATCCATGAGCTTGTAGTGTTAAAACATGCAAGGTGAGAGGACCTAACGTTGGTATGGTAACATGTTTTTCCGAGTAGACCGTGATGAAACTTGGAAGCACAAGCACAAGCGCAAACGAACAAACCCCATATCAGGACATGCAGTCATCAAGCTACTTATCAGCTGTTAGGTATGGATTTCAGCTGATGAGTGCTTGCACATATTCTCGTTAACCGAATGCGTTTCACTGAGAAAACCTGCACCGTACGATTTAGGCCTTTACCCGTTAGGTGCCAGGGAAGGCGTGCCGCAGCAGCAACACAGGGATAAAATGAGAACTTCCATTCGACTGATTGTGATGGCGGGAGGAACAATGGTATCCGTACTGAACTGGAAAAATATGCTATAAAGGAGGCCTGCCTGAAGGTTGTGGTCAGCAGCGTCCGTAAATTGCTCCGGGTGCCAATGTATCCGTCATCGACACCTCCGTCCGTCTCAGCACTAATAGAGATTTTCGCCTTCCGGAATGTGTATTGGAGCACGTGCACTTTTCCCTTGCCGTGTTCTCCGTCACGTTACCTCCCACAGGACGACAAGGAACCACGGAGTACTTCCCCTGTTTCCCAACCAACGACAACATGTCCTCCTCGTTATCCAAGGGTAAAGATGATTCGCAGTGCTTGGTCTTGCAGCACAATCGCACATCATTTTCCCGCATCAGCACCTCGCACAACGCCTCAAAGAGTTTGTCATGCGCTGAAATTTCCTTGCTGACATGGTGCAGATGTGGGGTTTTTAGTTTCGAAAGCCCCAGTGCCGTACGCAACTACTTGGCCCAAATCCAAAATGACTGCCTGTGAACTGGCTGACGCTTCGAACACTCACTTCATCCGCCTCCGTGAAATCAATGGTATTTATGGGCTCAGGTGCATCAAGTATACACTAATGACAACCCTGCACCAATACAGCCAAAACTGTACCCTGATCAAACGCGCTGTAACACATGGGTGCGCATGGCCTCCGCCAGTGCTTCTGAAACTCGCTGG
>CALYDF020005506.1:0-14270 GCA_944474145.2 Dicrocoelium dendriticum | reverse complement strand
CGATTGATTGGCGGTTCCAACGATCGGTGTCGACAATTTGGCAAGGTCTCTACCGATCATGTCTCGCGGCTTTCTGAACCATGTTTTCATTGACCTGAAAGCTGTTCACAGCATCATGCACCATATGACTGACATCTGTTTCAGCTGCGATTGCGGCAATAATTGCTTCTTCGTGTTCGCGCCTGCCGGTCTCGAGTAGTCTTGATAGAGTGTCTGCTTCCCCGATAAAATCAGTTGGCAATTATTTCGTGATAAAGTCATAACACGAGAAGCGTCGCCCATTGTTGTAATCGACTGGTTGTGTATGCCGGAACACCTTTCTTTGGTCCAAAAATTGCGAGAAGTGCCTTACGGTCCGTTAACAGTGTGAAATGTCGTCCGTGCAACATTTTGTGAAACTTCTAAACAGTAAACATGATAGCCAATACTTCTTTCTCAATCTGACTGTAATTCTTTTCGGATGAAGTGAGACCTCGCGCAGCGTGTGCGACAGCTTTCTTTGAACCATCCAGAAGATGATGGGAAATGACAGCCCCAGTGCCATAGCTGCAAGCATCCGTGGCCACGAATATTTCCAGCTTCGGGTCATAGTGAGTGCGACTTTCAAGGTCTGCATCGCATGCCTTGCACGCTGCATCTCATTGTACTGAGGATGCCACCTCACATGGTGGTGAAACGTTTACTACAAAACCGCCAAGCTCGGCGGACAAATGAATAATTGAATCATCAACCAGAGCCACAAGTATTCCGAAACATTTTAAACCGGCGAGTTTTAGGCGGTGACAGTCTGGTTAGTTTCTTTGTGCAACAGATAACCGTGGCAAGTTGTGTTGCCTTGGGCACGTGCTATGTGTGCTCGCCTACCATGAAGCACCTTGTTTTGTTCACATGACAAATTCTGGAGTTGACTAATAGCTGTATAGACAGCCAAAAATGAGTTGGTTGACGAATAAACTAGGATAGATTTTCCATTACCCACTTGTTGCGTGGTTCGAGACTGCAAGACATGGTTTCCAGCCGTTACCCTTGGCGTGTTTATATTCTGTTTCAATTGCGTCTGATGCAGTATTGTTTGTAGAATAAGGCGCTGATTGTTACGTTGGACAATGAAAATCGCATGGTGACTGTTTCGCCGATGCTGCGTTATCATCGCATGATGGCCAACTGCTAGTGAGCCTATAGTGTGAACGAGGTGTAGGCGACAGCCCTGAATGTTTGCTTAGGGTATTAAGGTTATACGCTAGGTCCCCTTCATCTTAGCGTTCCTTATTCCTCCTATATATTCTGGTTGTCTGACAGCGAAGCATCATTACAATTAGTTGCTCATTTGTTCGCCGAGCTGCGAAATTGGTTTGCAAACGTTTCACCGTCATGCGAGACGGCATCATCAGTGCGTCGAGATGTGGGGTGTAATCTCGCTGATTGAATTGTCGACCCGTGATCGGCGTGCAGGTGACATTTCGAAAGTGATGGCTTCGATCCGTGCCCCGCGATCTCTACCCATTTCCCCGTGGCGGAGGTCGTCGCTTGGGTTGTTCCTATTCAAGCGGCGTCTCATAATTTCTCTAAGTTCTCTCCGTCGGAGGGGTTGGTAAACTGGGTCAATCTCGATTTGCATGTTGATCGAGTCTTGTGTTGAGAACCACGCTTCCAGGAATTCCCTTGCTCTTCTTGTTTCACCACGTGCCAGGACTTCTGTTTTGGCCCAATCAAAGCTGTGTTCTTTTTCATCCACATGTGCTGAGACTGGTGAAGATGCATAGTGTCTTTTGCATGCTCTTTTATGCTCTTGTAATCTTGTCGTTACTTTTCTGCCTGTTTGGCCAACATAGTCCTTTCCGCAATTTCTACAAAGTAGTCTATATACAACATTGCTTTGCTCATGAGCTTCCAGTTTCTCTTTCGGTTTCGATAGAGTTTTTCTCAGTGTAGCAGTTGGTTTGTGTGCTACGATAAAGTGATGTTGTTTGAGTAGTCTTGCTGCCATTTCGGATATATTCTTCATATAAGGTAAAACAACGCGTCTCTCCGTCGTTGGTGAAGACTGTCTGTTTGGTTTGTTGTGGTTAAGACACCTTCGGATGAAGCTTCGTGGATATCCGAAATATCAACCCGAGCTACCAGTTTTCCAAAACATTTTAAATCATTACATTTAGTTACATACCGCTGTTGTTGATGATGGTACTGAAGACGCGCACGTACCTTAACACCAACGCATGGCCGTATTAAATTACGAGTTTTCATGTGGACAAGGATTTAAACTACTCATTATACTGCACCTCTCGGGAATCACAATGGCGCTTGGATCTTTAGCTTGAAAGTGCTTACCATTTTGCCTACTTTTTAGTATAGCTTCATCATTCGAGTCATCGAAGGTGCTCGATTTGGTATAAGTGAAACAATATGCGAAGAGGATGGCACCTTAATCACCAATCTTGAGCAGAGATGGGAGCGATGGGCCGAACATTTCGGCTCGCAGTTTTGTTGGCCCCCAGCGCCATCTGCTACCTCTGGCGCTCGCGCTGGGATCGCGTGGCCTACCCCCACTGATCCTCCCTCTTACCAGGAACTCGAGCAGGAGCTCCGTCACATGAAGCGTTATGAAGCTCCCGGCCCTGATGGTCTTCCTCCAGCTCTATTTAAGGATGGTGGCGCTTCGCTAGTTCGAGAGCTCACCACTTTGTTCTCGAAAATTTGGTCGAAAGAGAAAGTTCCATCATCTTGGAGTCAATCGATAGTCGTCCCCATCTTCAAGAAGGGCTTGCACACAATCTGCTCCAATTACAGAGGCATAAGCTTAGTCCCCGTCGTTCGCAAGCTGCTGGTGTCCATCATACTTCGCAGACTATCCCCAACGCGCGAATCGGTGCAACGAGAAGAACAAGCTGGGTTTCGTCCTGTCGCGGCTGCATCGATCAAATCTTCACACTTCGCCAGATCCTCGAGCTCTGCTATGTGTATCAGAGGCCAACGATTGCGGTGTTCCTGGATATCCTTGCAGCCTTCGATTCCGTCGATCGTACGATACTGTGGCACTGCCTACTGAGGAATGACGTCCCCGAGAAGTTCGTCTCCATACTGCGCGCTCTATATAGTCTGACCTCGCGCAACGTTAGGGCTTATGGCAAGCTTTCGTCTACCTTTGTGGTCTCCAGTGGAGTTCGACAAGGATGCCCTGTCTCTCCTTTCCCATTCAATTTTGCCATTGAGGATGTCCTGAAGAACGATCTGGGCGATTCGTTGGACGCTGGCGTTGAGCTCCTCCCAGATAGTCGAGTTGTTGACTTGGATTATGCTGATGATATCGTCTTGTTGGGTGACGATCCACATGTCGTCCAAATTGCACTAAACCGCCTAGCGATTGAAACATCAAAGTATGGTATGTACTTTTCGCCATCCAAATGTAAGGCTCTCTTCCAAGTCTGGCAGGTGCCACTGCCTGCACTCCCACTTGGTGATGAGACATTAGAGGTTGTGGAATGTTTTGTCTACTTGGGAAGTTGCATCACTGCTGTCGGGGGTGTTGGAGACGAGATTTCGATGCGCATCTCGAGAGCAGGCCTCGCTTTTTCTAGGCTGAGGCATTTGTGGCATCGCCACGTCTTTCGTCTCTCCATCAAAGGGCGGGTCTATTGTGCAACTGTTCGTGCTGTAATGTTGTACGATGCGAGACCTGGCCCATTCGTAAAGATGACTTGCGCAGGCTATCTGTCTTCGAGCATCGCTGTCTGCGGTCCGTTGCCCGTGTGTGGTGGCAGCACCACGTAAGTAATGTGGAAGTTAGACAGCGTGTCTTGGGACGTGGAAGCCACTCGCTCGAGGAGCTCATCTCACTGCACCAACTGCGGTGGTTGGGACACGTATTGCGCATGCCTGTCCAGCGTTACCCGCGTCGTGCGTTGTTTGCGGTTGCTTGACAGGGCTGGAGAAGACAGTCTGGTGGACAGCCTACAACATGGAGAAGCCGCATGAAAAAGCTGACGAAACAGTTGGCCTAGGCCGGTTGTTGTCGACTACTTGCTTGGGGTCCGTGAGATACGGATACTTGCTGGATGAAGATCTTGGAAGCCATGGCTCAAGATCGATGTCAATGGCGGACGTGTGCATCGGTGTGTTGCGGTGTCCCTTCTTCCTCCCCTTAAAAAGACAAACTGAAAAAATTGCAAAAACTGTGAGCGGTAAACTAGGCAAAAAGTTTTCGTTGTTGCTTTTTCTTATTATTCATACTGTCTTCCTATTCAGCCATGATTCCGATGACACAATATCTGTACCACAGGTTGTGTAGAATATCATATATACATATATATATATATATATATATATATATATATATATATATATATATATATATATATATATTCATCACAGTCTACTGTCCCTAACACCGCTACCTCAACAGCTACAGCTGCGCTGCAACTAGTGTATGCATGGCGTACTTTATCTTGAAACCTGTCAGTGCTGCTGCAGGGTTTTAGGCGCCCATTTTCCTCTTCTACATGTGGTCTATTGGTCTGGTAAAGTACTTGTTAACATCGCCCGGTCTTCCCTACTATAACATAGTGCGCATTCGCTCGGGGAAATTGAACGTCTGATCAGTGTTCAGCCGGCGCAAGTGCCCGAGTCAGCCCATGAGTTGTTGCTTTTGCAACTCACCCGGAAGATATAAATAATAAAATCATGTGTTGGCTGTACGCCGTAATGGCGCTTCGCTGCCGCGCGTCCACCACCAGTCGCCTGCGGGTGAACTTTACCGAGAGGACGCCCACCCCTACGCCGATTCGAACCGGTGACCATATGCTTGCAAACCAGGCGCGCAGACCACTCGGTCACCGGCCGACACTTAGCTGGTCTGTTTCTTGTATGGTTGTCACTCACTAAAATGCGGTGCTTCATTGACTGCGTGCTTTTGTGACTTTCGGATTCAGTGTGTTGAAAAGTCGTCCCAGCAATTGCATTCGCTTTTCTCAATTAGCATGTTTTCTGAATATGTCGCAAAAATAAGATCTTCCCAGCGTGTTTTATTGTCGGTTCAGGATGCTTCGATGATCTGCGCTCGACGTTACGCCTGGAGACTGAGCAGTGTCCGTCCCTTTATACACGGATCATCTTTAACCTTGGACTGACCCGAGCCACTTGCTGAAATGTATGTCTTATGCGGGGCTACGCATCCGCCTTCGGTACAAAATCAGTTTGGATGCCGTAGTCTCCGGATGTTTTATTGGAGTCGTCAGCTCATGACGTTAGCGGGAGTCGGATTGAAGCACCATGATGACAAAACGGTGGTTACGCGGTAGCCCTCTGACGAGCATACTTGTCCTTTCGTGAAGTGATGTTGACAACCGCGAATGGTATTCAAGCACACTTCTCGATGCGTCCAATCGTTCTAGTCTCGTTTTTACCTACGCATATGCCAGTACTAAGGCACTCCAAGGGGTGAAACATCTCTCAGGTTTGGCGGTAACGATAGAAAATGTCCCCTGATCGATATTCGGTCGAGTGTGTACACCACCCTCTCGGTCAGTCGCCACTCCTCTAAATCTCTTTCATGTGATATAAAACAAAGGGATATGAAGGTGGCACTTTTAGCCTATTAGTTCCGCTGTTTCATGGATTCCTAGCGCGATATCATGAAATAACAGATCAGCAACAGCATACCGGTACGCTGCCACCACCAGCCGTCCTCGGGTCAGTCACTACGAGATAGCCCGCACCAACCCAGATCCCAACCGTATTGTGATGTGTAACCCTGTTACACGCAACCCACTCCGACAGAAACAGAACGCGCCACGATGAGACGAGCTGTCTTGGAAAATGACATGCGTGAGGCAACAAATACACAAAGATCAACAGGTCAATCAACCAATCAGGTGCAAGGACATGGACAACGAATGGCAAACTGTCTAACTGTGAACAGCTGTCATGCGTGAGTCCACATAGAAAACAGATAAGCTTTGGAACCGAGGTTGGACGACCTATACTAATCAGCCACCGGCCGACCGTGAAGCGACATACATTACAAATTTATCGCTAGTTGGCACACCCATGAAGCTAAACGAATTCCAGGGTTTTTTCATACCTCACGCATGCTTTTCTCAGTGCACTTTACCTCGCTTCTGCCCCCAACATGCACTTGCCATGCCCACACATTAATCAGACTCGTACACCTGCATCTTTCATGAACTCTTTGCCATTTATTATTGCCATATACTTAATCCACGACTCTGGATTCCACGTAGACTCTTGAACCGACTCGGTTTGTCAGTCTGGTATCTTCGCAATGCTGTGTTGTGTATCCGATAAATTTGCTTCTCAGAGACTGTAGGGCTGAATCTTCTTATCTGACCCAAAATGACTTTAGACTCCTCCGAACGAACTAGCTGGATTATGGCGCCGCTATTTTTATAAATGCCCAGGTAGTCAGGGACGCTAAATATTGTGATAAGTTTATTCTGTGCGAAAAACTCATAGCCTTCCGGCAGCATTTCGTTCGATCTCACTAGCTGCAGTATCCGAAATCTTCCACAAAATTCGTCAACAATGGATGGACCAAAAAGGTAACCGAGACCTGCGGGATTGGCTTCCCATTTCTCTACACCTACAGATGGTGCAGACCAAATCAAATGAGTGGCCAATAAATTCGTCACAATTTCCGTCGGCCTTGGAATCCAAACCGAGAGATATTCCTGTAATGATCGGGGATCTGTGCATCCGGTGTATAGCAGACTTGGTGATATGCCGCTATGGGAACAAAAGAAGGTGTTTTCAATTAGTGCCGCAAAGGGAAGGTAATTAAAGGTATCGATGATAATGTTCCACAGATGCACACTGAAACGTTTCGTGCATTCGGCATAGAATCCATACATTCGCCCGAGTTGGTCACACTCATGGTTCCCACGAAGTAGGTGAAAGCTCTTAGGGTATAGCAATTTATATGCGAAAAGAAGCACGATGGTTTCCATGGATTTATCACCTCGATTTACATAGTTACCGAGAAATAGATAGTTTGCGCTTGGAGGATGACCCAATTCGTTCATTGCTTGTAGCAAATGTGTGTAATGACCATGTGTATCGCCCACAACAAACAACTTTGCATCCAAATTGAGAGACAGACATGATGGCTCTTCCGATAATACCTCATTGAGCAAAATACACATATTGCTTATATCTGTTTCTGCCATTTGGGCCGCTCTTCCTTTCAAAAGCTGTGAATCAGTCAAACGGCCAATTAGGACCTTAATTCTTCTCAGCGTATGCTCTCGTCTTCGTTTTGACAATGGATTCATAGCAGTCAGCATTGAAGGTGTCCTGTGCATCTTAACTGAATGATTCTGGGGAAGGAACACTAGTGGATGACAAGAGTATTTCGAAAATTTACAAAGGCTGCATCGAACATATGGTCACGTGAATAACGATAAGTTGAGCGCCAATGTCACAGAAAACTTTGCGTTTGTCTTTACACGAGCCTTCCTCAGTCGACGCCAGTTTCAGGCAAACCGGAACAAGTTCTCCGCAGAATTGACAAACTAAAGATCAATCAACCCAACGAAATTATAGCTTGAGCCTCAGTGAAATGTTAATAGTCTCCATGTGATACCGAAATCGGTCAGATTGGTTGATCATCCTAAGGGCTACCAGCACTGCAACAACTGTTAGGTAATGTTATACAAAGACGGAAGAAAGATGCAGAAGTGCATGGATTACAATTCGAGCCTTTCGTATCCAGTATTAAAGCAGTTAAACTCATTCATGAGGGAATGAAGCATTCTCAGCATTATATATATATATATATATATATATATATATATATATATATATATATATATATATATAGGCGGGAGAGCCTATGGTTCGCTGAGGCTGGTGGTGGCTAGATCCTGACAGGTGCTCTAGCAACTGCTGCTACTGTTGCATCATTGGCTCATGTCCTGGACGCCTCGTGGCGACCGCTGGGTGGGAGCTGGGTTACCTGTTCTCCCTGTCAAGATCCAGGACACCAATCCGCATGAGTCAGTGAACTGAACATGTGCTAGACCCGCTGTCTTTCGGGTGTTCATTTAATCGAAGGCTTTGGCTGTGGACCCGAGTCGTTCTCCTGTCATGTGTGGGCGCCCTGCCAATATCCTAGTCCACCCTCTTCGGAGGTTAGGAAGTGGTCGATGGCTCTCTTCCCGTAAAACCTAGTCATGGGAGACAACAGGTCTACGGATTATAAGCTCACACCTCGATTGGCGTAGAGCACGAGCGCCATGCATTGTCTCTGACGGTGAGAGGGCACCTCCGGATGTTCAATGGTTTGCTACTGCCCGCCTCAAGCCAGGCAGCCCCTGGTCAAATTGGTGCAAACCCGCCAAAACCCACCTGCGTCTGGCCGTGGTCGCAGGTGTATCCTATTACGGTCGCAAAACATATGAATCGTTCCAGTACCTCCAAGGCTGCGTGTGACGACCGTCAAGCAGATCCCAATCTGTCTCTGCAATCACATTCCCCAGCTGGATCTGCTCCCCACTGTCTTGTGGGTCAGGCTACTGAGTCAAAGGCTCCGGACGGAGTCCCTCAAGCAAACCTCCGAAGCACAACGACCACCTCGCGTGCGATTGCCCACCAATGCAATCGTGTGCCTGTGCGCAAAGCACTCAGCATTGGATGCTTGAACGTGCGCACAATACTGGACCGGAACTCGAGTGAGTGCCCCGAGCGACGCACTGCAAACGTCCCGATGGAACTGGCGTGCTACCACATCCATATTACGGCGCTCAGTGAAACTCAGCTCGCTGAGCAAGGTACGTTGCATGAAGCAGGTGCTGGCTACACATTCCACTGGGTGGGCAACGCCGCCTCAGCACCACGTGAACATGGGGTCGGACTTGCAATATCCGATCGCCTCCATGGCCAGCTGGTGAGTGAACCAACAGGCATAAGCGCGCAACTGATGACTGGTCGCCTACGACTCGGAAGAGGTAAGTTTGCCACTTTCATAATCACGTACGGTCCGACCATGTGTTATCCTGATAATACACGTCATCGATCCTACACTCAACTATCCTCCGTGCTACGGTCCGTGCCGAGGAGCGACCGACTATTTTTGCTGGGTGAGTTCCACGCGCGCGTTGGGCGTGATGCATCGGTGTGAACAGATGTTATCGGTGCGCATGGCATTGGTTCAGCGAATGCGAACGGTAACAGGCTGCTCTCATTGTGTGCTCCTCACGGCCTGATAATCACAAACACTCGATTTGCATTGAATGCGAGTGATATAACAACTTGGACGCACCCACGGAGTGGTCACGCTCACCTGCTCGACTATTTCATCGTACGTCAGCGTGATATGCATGAAGTGCACATGACATGTGCACTGCGTGGAGCTGAGTGTGGCACTGATCACAAATTGATGCGGACCAAACTGTACATATATTTTCGTAAATCTATGTAACGCACTCCCGCTGTGAATTGGCGTAAATTCAACATTCTCTCCCTCGGTACTGTGGCGAAACGTATTGAGCTGGAGAAGGCGATGGCTGCACGCCTGTGTGATGTGGAAGGCACAGCCACAATGGGTGACCTGTGGCACCACATTCGCGACCAGGTGACAGCTGCTGCTGAGGAGACCATCGGACGCGCAAACTGTAAGCGGCTTGATTGATTTGATGAGAACAATGCGACGATTGGCGCATTGGTGTCGGAGAAGAATGCAGCATTTGCTGCACATGTTGCCGACCCCAGTGACTTGGGAAAGAGTAGTCAGTTTCGCAAACTTCGACGGCGACTGACCCGGGAGCTCCGTCGCATTAAAATACATGGTGGACGGAGAAGGTGAAGCAGATGGAATGCTACGCCGAACACCGCCAACACAAGGAGTTCTTTGACTTCTTGAAGGCGGTATATGTACAGAGGTTGGAGCCGCTGAGGACACTGCTCGATGGTAGTTCAGGCGCTACCTACACACAGACTGTAGACATAATGACTGTCTCTTAAACAATCGTTCAGAGATCGACCGGCCTACATTGAACGACCTCAAGCAGCACGATGTGAAGGCGAGTCTGGCAGACACGCCGACACTGGATGAGGCGCAGAGAGCACCTGCTCAGCTGCGAAACGGCAAGTGTGCGGGGGGCCGACGGATCCCGCCTGAAGTATTGAAACACAGCAGATCCGCTTTGGTGACTGCGCTGCATCACTTAGTGCAGCGTGTATTGATTGAGGAGGAGGTGCCTTTTGAGCTGAAGGATGCCCTTGTGTTGCCACTATACAAGGGCAAAAGTAGCAAGCAATGTTGCACGAGCTGAGTTGTGTGGCGGACGTGTTTACTGTGCTCCGGCAGTTTTGTGTGATTTCTTCTTGCCAAGTCAACGGAATTTGGATTATTATACACTGTTTTGCTGGAAACTGTGCACTGAATTTACTGAAACAAGAATTTTGGAAAAATTCACAACTGTTTTAACAAAAACTGTGACAAACGTTTTCACTTGTCCAACATGTACCGTGAGTCTGACTAAAGTGGTTTTTCCGTAGGGTTTGGGCCACGTTTTTCTTACATTTTATATCCATCTTATGTAGGGTTTTGTGCTCTTTCTTTTAAGTCATCTTACGCTCATGAATTTCGTGGGATTAGCCTACATTTGTTTTTTATATGTCATATTCCGGCTGAGCCTCCTACTGCAATGTCTTTTTATAAAGATTTTCTCTAAGGGAATTTTATACCTTCAACATGCGTACATACAATTATTTTGCTGTTATTGTATACTATATACAAAGTCTTTTTATGCATGTTGGTTTGCATTCCTAGAAAACTCCAAACTTTTAGCTTCCTCTTGATGAGCCTCCTTTTGATGAACCGACGTTTGATATTGATCGCCCCCAATGGCTTCTCGTCAGTTTAGGCTATGTTTGATCAACACTCTACAAAGATTTTGCCGGCCTATCTGACCTATAGTGTTATTGATTGATGCCACATTGACCCCGCATGCCTGGTTTTCATCTTAATTGGGCGAAGTTTCGCCAACGCTTTACGATCGTCATGGGTCTCACGTTGTTAGAGGGGCTTTTATTTTTTGATGTTTCACAGATGTTTCTGATAAATTGTGATTCAAGTAGCGGTATTTTTCTGGGCTTTCAAGTGTTATCCACCTACCTTGGTATTTTTCGGGAGTATTCTGGCAATCGCTATTTTTTGTTTGTCAGTTTTTGTCGTTTTACGCATGCTGCGAACAATATTTGACCTGACCGACTAGCTAGAGAATTTTTATGCTCGTGTTTAGATCTCAGTCATATTTTACTTGGGGTAATTCGTGCATTCTATAAATTCTTCCATTATCCTTCTCGCCTACACCATTTCCCTTCCCCTATTCTGCTTTAGCTTTTATTCCTATTTTTCACTTATTGTGGCCTGAGCCCTATGGATAGTCTCTTTTAGTCGACCGCGGATTCATGCACTGTGCACATATTCACTCACACATCTCAAATATGAATTCCCCATCACTGCACATCGACGGAGTAACAAACATCATTCCACAACCAACAATGACAACCTCCGCCATACTTTCGACTCCTCACACTGTGTTGCAAAATTACACCTGTAATATCTGTCACGCTCTTTTCTCGACGGCTGCTGGTCTTACTCGGCATACCGGATACCACAAACGACATCCCAACGATCTACGTATGCGCGGTGCTCCGGTGACGTCATGCCAACAATGCAATCGTCAATTCGCCTCAGTAAGAGCGCTTACCACTCACTGCCGCCAGGCACACCCCACTATTTACCAAGACATGCTGTCATCCCGAGCGGCCATATCCTCAGTACACTGGTCTGCGGAGGAAGATGCTCAGTTATTACTGCACGCAGCTCATTTAGGTGAATCTGTATCTCTATTAGCGCAGCTTCTGCCACTTTTACAAACTAAATTCCCCTTCCGAACGATGACAGCAATAAGGAAACGGCTCCAATTTCTAACATGGAAACGCCCTCCAGGCCGCCGCCTTCATCGCCACCAACCTCAACAGTCGTTAACACCCACGACGGGTGCAACCGATAATATTACTGATGACACAATCAGTAACCACAGTCCGGAGCAAAACACACCGAGCTTTCCTGTGATATCCCTAGCATCCAAAGAGACCGCGTCACCCACTCCAGAGAATCGATCACATCGCCCCTCTGCTCCTGTTGCGCCTCCCACCGGCGCAGCATCCTCTCGTACACCATCCAGCTTACCATCTGCCTCTGACAGCAACAAAGAATTGGAAGTACTTTATACTTGGAAATATTTTACTCGTCGCCAGCCGGCTATTTCGCACCTCCGCTGTCGTCCCGGATCGCCCAACAACCCTTTTATCACCAACGCCCCAGATTTTAACCCCTCCAATGACCCGAATGCCATTTTATACACGCCCAACTCGATGCACCCCCCTCACCCCAGCCGCGGATAGGGGCCTATGAACGGCCTGCGGCGCAGGCTCCCACCTGTTTCCCTTCATCCCCTGCCCTGCAGAGTCAGAGCAGTGGATTTGCTGGTTGCTCTTTCAACGAATCAAACGGACCGGCCTCTGCCGACTCCATAGCCAGCTCTCGGAACCGCGTCCACCCGTCACCCACACACTCACCCTTATCACCCATAGCCCTACCATCGGGATCACGACAACCATGTGTACTACTTGATCGCCTCCCTTAGTTGCTGCCATCACCACGACGAAGAGTTTCTCCTGCCGAAGCTACTTTATCAACATCCAAATCTCCCGCCTCCGATCCGGCGACGATCTCTGACGTACTCCAGCCTCCCTCTTGTTCGCTGTGCTCGAGGACGTTTAAATCTAGGAGCGGCCTGCGGCGCCATTTGGCGGCCCATCTCAGGAACCCTACGAGTTTACTTACCACAGCCGCTGCCAGGAATACTTCCAGTTTCGAATGCCCAACATGTCACCGTACGTTTTCGACTAAAAATGGCCTGTCTCAGCATTGGAGACATCAGCATCCTGTCAGTTACAATGCAGACTGTCTAGCCCGACTACCGAGGCAATCTTACAACTGGTCAGCCAGGGATGACAAATCCCTACTTTTAGCAGCCTCACGTTTTGCGGTTACGTCTCCTTCCTTAAATATCCTTTTAGAACGACTGAGGCGCGTCTTCCCCTTTCGCACCAGGGACGGTATCAGAAAACGCTTGCAACGACTTAGATGGTTCTTTCATCAACACCACACAACGTCCACTTCCAGTGCATTTCCGCAACCATCGACTGAAACCAAACATCCAATCACGCCTCCAGATGGAACCGTACGAGCGTCACCCTTCTCAACCATAACGTCCGATGAATTCCATCAACCTCAGCCCACATTAACTACTAACTTGGGTGTGTCTACACAAACCCCTCGAGAATCGTACGAAGGCAATCCTGCGGTGATCACCGCCTCCTCCGACGCTGATTTGCGTTTCAATGTACCATCCCCCACTGCCTCGATAGATTATTCAACCTCGCCTCACTCATCTGCAGCGTTAGTTCCAGAGGCAACAGTATGCCCTCAGGAGCAGTCGTCTACCATAAGTTTCTCTAGCGAAACTTCAGCTGGTATTATGGCCCCTCCGTCCACTACGTGCCCCACGGCCATTGTGGTACAGGATTAACCAGAAGCTTCCAATTCTAATTACGAAGCTTCCATTGCGTCCGCGCCAACACCAGTATTCCGCACTCTGCTGCTAGCTGCCCAACAGCTTCTTTGCAACTGCGCCTCTCCTGCCAAGGAGGAACACCGCATACTTCGGAATCTGGTGAATTCATTCGCTACTGATGGATCGAGGATAGCATTTAGTGAGGCCCTAAACGATGTGTGTGCTACTCTCTTTCCACACAGATGGAGGCCTTCGAAAAAACGTGTACATACCGTTAAGATTCGAAACAATCAGCACCGGCGACGCCTACAATATGGCCATATTCAACGTCTTTATCATACCCGCCGGAAAGACGCTGCAAGTACGGTGATTGACGGAAGATAGCGCACTGCCTTTCTTAATGAGGACGAGAAAATTTCAGGTTTCACGGAATATTGGAAGAATGTCCTCTCCAGACCTTCTGCTAATGATGAGCGCGCACCGCGTCGATTCCTTCCAGCTAATGATGACTTGGTGAAGCCAATTGTCCTGGAGGAGATGCAAAGTGTTCTCAAACAGATGCGGGGTTCGACTCCCGGTGTAGACCGCATCAAGCCAGCCGATATTTCAAGAATGGATCCCTACTTTGTAACTTCTTTTCTCAACTGTCTTCTTGCTTCCTACCCATTT
>CALYDF020005505.1:0-14297 GCA_944474145.2 Dicrocoelium dendriticum | reverse complement strand
AATCGTGCGGCTACTAGTTTAACTTATGTATCAACGCCTGGACGAGACAAGCCGTGCAAAGTGTCAAACACGGTCTGCCGAACCTCCCTTTGGACGACTGGGCGCGACGTGCCAGGAGATAAATCGCAAAGTATACTTCTGTTTGATGAAGTCAGCGGAACGGATCATATGTTCAGTGAGGAAACCTGCGCAGTAGATCCACCTCAGGATAGTTGATTTGCGCTGTGGCCGGAGCCTTCAAGTCAATAGCAGTGCCTGCGTTAGCGGAGGTAGCTTGGATTCAGGATAGTGCATCGGCGATGGCGTTGTGCACACCTGTGACATGCCGTATATCGGTCGTAAACTGAGCAATATAGTCAAGGTGGCGCGACTCTCTAGCAAAGAATCTGTCGGTAGTAGAACAGAGCAGGTAAGTCAGGGGTTTGTGGTCGCTAAAGACGGCAAAGGAGCGGCCTTCTAAGTCGTGGTGAAAGTGCCTTATGGCTAGATATATGGCTAGGATGTCTACCAAGCGTGCTGCAGCGAGGTTCGGCAGGTTGAAGGCGGCTGGAGGAAAACACTAAGTGCTGCCACCCGTCGGCTACTCGTTGCTGTAAAACAGCGCACACTGCAACGTCTGATGCGGGAGTACTGAGGAACAGTGTGGCGGCTGGATCGTGCTGCACTATAGAAGCTACGTTGGCGAGAGCTTCTTTCGGCGACTTAAAAGCAGTGCGTGCTGCGGCAGAAAATTTGATTTCTTACGTTTCCCAGGGAGAAGGTCCGCGAGGGTTTTCATCAGCGAGGGGCAGTTGGGTATGAACCCTTGGTAAAAGTTGACAAGCCCATCAAAACTCCTAAGCTTTTTGAAAGAATGAGGCTCAGGTTAGTCGTTGATGACTCGACTTTTCTCCTGCAGTGGCACGACTCCTGCAGGGGAGAACAATGGCCAAGGGGTTGACTGAGTCCACTCCAAACGAACACTGTTCTGCGTTGATCGTCAACCCGTGTTGCGATAAACGAACAAAAATTGTTCGTACGTGGCGCATGTGCTCCTCGCGTGAAGAGCTTGCGCTTAAAATGTCGTCGAGGTAAGTGTAAGCGAAGTCTAAGCCGCGACAAACTTGGTCGATGAAGCGCTGAAAAGTTTTTGCAGCATTCTTTAGACCAAATGGCATGCGCAGGAATTAGAACACATCAAATGGAGTTGTCGAGGCAGTTTTAGCTATGTTCGCTTAGGCTACCGGAATTGGTTGTAGGCGCGCACCAACTCGGTTTTGTTGAAGGTACATTTGCCCGCCAGACTTGCGGTGATATCCACTATGTGTGGGATCGGATAGCAATCAGGCGTGGTAACCGTTTTTAAGGTTCAATACACGCCGGAAGGACGACAGTCTCCCAAGACCACCTTCGGGACCAGGTGAAGAGGCGACGCTCATCGGCTGTTGGACGATCTGACGACACCGAACCGAAGCACGTGGTCCAATTTAGCTCGTGATGCACATAGTTTGTCCGGATCAAGCCATCTTGATCTGCTGCTAACTAGTTGACCACGCGTTAGTCACGCGACATCTGTCGTAACTAGTGGAAGCCCTGCAGCCGGTGGAACCAGTCGCGGGTATTTGGAGCTCAAGTAGTCGGACGGTGCGTCTGCGATCCAAACTACAGAGCTGATTATCGTGGCATCTGAAATGACTTCATCAACACCTAGCTTTGTATGGTCATCTAAACTGCGGTGGCGACCCGCGTCGACAAGCAATTCGAACGGGCGAAAAGCTATGCCGATAATTGCGAAGGGTACTGACTTAACAGTGCAAACCCAGTGAAAATCTCTGCGGAGATTTAAATCTAGGTTCACCATGCGATGATCGTATGAAGCTATCGATGCACCGTTGGCTGCCGGTAGATTTTACTGGGCTTCGACTACTTGTCTTGTGCGCTGGCAGGGATAACGCTCACTTCGGCTCCTGTGTTGATAAGGAAAGTGATGCGGGAGTGCCTATCCGTGACGTAAAAAGACGACCAGTTTCGTCGCCGCCGAACGCGTGGGTCGCATTTACGTGCCGGCGGACTAGTTCTCCTGTGCCACTACAACACGCTTGGCGCGGGGTCAACGTCAACGTCGAGCATGTAACCATACTGGCGAGGATACCAACACAGATCACTCATTAAATTGGCATTTCGGGTGCGGCTGCGAGGGGAGCTTCTGCGCGGTGACCTGGATCGGTACGATAGAGGTCGGGACTGATAGGCGCCGTGACGAATGGCGGCTATCTCGTGGTCCGCGTGCAGTCTCCTTAAGCCTTGTCGTTCTAACTACACTGTGCTAGCTCACGGCGAAGGGCGGCAGTCTCCTCGCCTTTGGGGTCAGGTTGAGCGGACGATTTTATACTCAAGTCTCTATCAGCTAATGTGGTAAAAATGTTACCGGATGCCTTCGCGTGCGGAGCGATTCCCTCAAATGCTGTGTCTGCAGGCATGGCCAGCTCTTTGGGTGGTCCAGCTGAGGACGAAACGGGCATTAAAGGAAGAGGAGCAGGTAGGCAGGAGAGCCGTAGTTCTTTTAGAGCTTCTTCACTTATATATGCAGGGCCAGCTACCTGCTAGATATCGCGCGGCAAGATTGAAGGCTTGCGACCACCTAGCTTAGTGCTATTAATGATTTACTCCAATTGAGTACGAGCGCTGGGTTGCGACTACTTTAGGATCATTTGCTTCATTACCTCGTATTTACCATCCTTCGGTGGATGAAGCAGTGCCTTGTCAACAAGTATCACCACATGTTGCGGAAAGCGTGGGAAGAGTTGGTTGCACCTAGCTTGATCGGCAGCGATCCCACAGTTCTCTAGCTCTATCATAATAATGGCAAACCAGACGCTGGGCTTATGTGCCATAAAATTTGGAATAGCCAAATTGAAGAAATTCATGCAACCGCCCGACCTGGGTTTTACATCGGCATCAGACATGGTATACGACTAAAACGAGTGAAGTTTACAAACAATTGAACGGTAAATAACCCACTATGGATTGAGAAAAAACGACTTAGAACGAACTCACCGAAAATGCAATGACCAAATAATTTGAAAGGTTGCGCGTGCGAATCAGGGTCCCCAAGTTATAAGACTGGTCTATAATTGTCCGAGAATGTTCTTGCTCTGGTGTGAATACCAGGAAACCAGAACAACGGACAAAACGAATTGTATTCGAGAATGGCTATAATCGAACGAAAAACGGATGAACCGACGAGAACGTACGCCCGTGTCGGAATTCGCCGTGGACAAAAGTGATGAACCGCATGTGGGTAGGAGTGGCCGTAGGGTCGAAAGTAAAACAAAGGCCAATATTGTACGGTTGAGTAACAAAAGTATCCATAAGATAAGCAATATCTTTTAGGCAGCTACAAAAGGGGTGGGCGCCAAGGGCGTCGTTGCTTCCAGAAGATACAAAATACCATATAGTGTACACTTATAAATAAAATAAGAACGAAAATGCGCTGCCGTTACAGCGTCTGGTTCCTGGCAATCCACGAGCGGCAAGTGGGGGATATATTGATGTGGCCGACTGCGAATATCATTTCGGTTAAAACGAGTTTCAAGGTAGGTTTTTACAAAGTGTGAACGCTGATTCTGGGCTACTCTGCAGTAAGCTTTGCCCACATAATTTTTCCGTAGACTACCATTATAAACGATCACTCACTGAGGTTACACAAACCCTGTCTGATCAGCTTGGAACTGAGTACCGCGTAATAAGTAGGCTTATTGGTTTATGGAGCGCAATGTCCGCGGAATTGGTAATTGAACCAATGGTAAAATTTTGAAAACTACTCTATACCCTTGTATAACACGAACGGAACGTTAAAAAGCACCTTCTTCCTTTCAAGAAACAAAGGTAAAGTTAGGTTCGAGTTTAATTTGGAAAAGGAACAGTAGGAGGTTCCTAAGTATATTCCCACGTAAGTGGGTCGTGCAACTAGTGTTGCGTTCGTGGGCTCAATGTAAATCTGTGAAGAACCACACACTCGAGTCAGACCACAGTAAACAATTCTATTCCCAAGTGAACCTCGCTGTACCGTACAAGTTAATAGGAAAGAGGACCAGAGGATGGAAAACAACAAAAAAGCATACTTATAATTGTAATGCAAGTGCGAATGTGCTAACGATGCTAATAATAGCAAGCCGAACAAAGCCAAAGGAAATAGAAACGTAAGGTAAGAGGTAAAAGGATGGTTTAAAACTGAAACACAAGAACAATGCGTTAGTGTTTAGACTCCTCAACTCTTGGTGTTAGTACCCCATTATTGCTTAAAGCTTGCCATGAACCTACGATCACAGGTGCTAAAAACAATTTAAGCCTAACGCGATCGGAATTGGTAATATGAAGCTTCAGACAGTAACCCCGAGTGTTGTGTTTCTGGGTAAGACAGGATTGCCCTATACGACCAGTCAGTAAAACGTACGTAAGGGTTAAGTCGTCCTGAAGATGCCTATAGTGTCTCGAAATATCTACAATCCAAACAGCTTATCGAGATGCGAAAGCTTCCTTAACTCACGCAGTATTTTGTGTCAGTCCTCAGAAGTTATTCAATTGCCATCTTGTCGCGGACCACGCATGAAGAACAGGCCTGCACGAAGTATTCAAAATATAATCTGTTAATGGCTAAGAACAATATAACAAACAATGTTGTTTTGCTTCCAAATGAGCTGCGGAACATATACTGCATTCGGAAACCATTTTAAATTTCTGCCATCCAGTTCTCATTGGTTTTTAGTCTAGAAGACAGCAAAATATCTGAGTTGACTTGGCGGCCCGCAGCACGGCTTTTTGCTAACTTGACGAGTTATGTGCGTCCATGTGCTCATTCTAAGACCAAGCATTTGGCAAATTTGCTCGGCAGCCACTACAAATCTGGCCACTCCAAAACCTTACCAAGTTTTACCTGTTAAGCCAAGGGGAATTCAGAATCGCTCACAACACCTATAACATTTGCTCATCCTGATCCTACCTCCATGGGCGTGTCTCGCATAGTCAAGGAATGGTCCTTAAACTCCACAGAAAGGTCTATAGCATACAGTACGAGCCGACCAGTATCGAGAATCGACTCCTGTGTAACATTAGTTGGAACCGTGTCGGAACGAGAGCCCTGGACCCCTTAAACGCTCAACACCCTTCCCTCTGTGAACGCCGAAATACGCTTCCCGTCCTCGCCAGAAAAGCCGTAGTATTCTAGGGTAAACAGTAGGCAGTAGGACTGTGCTGAAGACATTGAAAAATGTCATTGGACAAACCATCTACAGCCTATCCAAATCTGCAGCTCCGGTTCAGAAGTTCCGGGCATCAGCAAGTTAGTTAAACAAGAGTAACTTCAGGGGAACACCGTTGAAACTCGTTATGCATACTGGACTTCACCAATTGCTTTTCGTGAGCTTCCATTACCAGCTACTCCAATAACTTAACAAGTAGCTTGTAACTCCAGCCGGTCTGTTATGTTCAGAAGTGCTTAAGGCTCATTTAAACACAGAGCAACCCATTAAATCCTTACAATCGGTATGTAGAAAGCAGCCATATGGGTAGCTCCCACATATGTTCGGTTTATAGCGCGTGGATCGTGCGTTATATATCCGGTACGCGACTAGACGACCAACCAAAAGTAGTGGGTAGAAGACACAAAAGTAGACTAGGGAAGAAGTTTATTGGACGGGAAGAGCCTTAGCTAATGCTAAAAATAGGGCACCCGGAGAGAGCTAGCTAGGGAGAATGTAGTTGGCGTCGAGAGCGTAGACGGGGCGTCGTTCGCAGTCGAGCCGCGCGCCAAAGACGGAGATCGTTTTCGTGTTTCCAACAAACGGGAACAACGTTCCAACAGACAAACCGAATGGTTCCCTAATACATAAGAGAGCTATAATTTGAATATTTTAGAATAGTTTACACAGTCATACGGGGGAATCTCCAGGTCCCTACACAGCCCCCCTCCTATAAGGGAAACCGTGGGTGACCCTTCGATCTACGTAAGGACTGTCCGTCGCCGGCCAGCCTTCTGCGAGACCAGGTAGTGAAACCTGATGCAGCTGCTGAGGGAGAACCAGGCGATCGGACCCTAGCGGGCTCCCACCCGTGTCCTCCCTAAAAGTGCCAAAAAGACAAAATGGGGGAAGTTCGTAAGCGTTAAATGTTCGCGAGTTCGTGAAGGTCAAGTGTTCGCATCAGCCTCGGCATCTCCTCCGGTTCATACATGGAAGATAAACGGAAACAAGAGCAGTGACGGTGGGGGCGAGGGCAAAAGCAAAAGTGACACTTACCGGATGAGGTAGGCGTCAGCCAAAACGCAGCTCTTTTTGTGTTTTCAAACCGTTTTGTTCTTTTTTGGGTTTTCAAAACATTTTGCGTCTTTTTGGTTTTCAAAAAAGCTTTTGTCGGCTTTTGTCGTTTTCAAACGCTTTTGGGGGTTTCGTGCGGGCTTGGCCAAAAGGGAAAAGAAAAGCAATAAGAAAAGTGAAAGGAACGCTAATCCCTTAATCCAGCTGGCCAATGAACGCGTCTACCCGACCTAGTCGACTTGTTCGTATCAGAGGAAGGAGTCGTCTTAGACGTCCTATGGGATCGCAAAATTGGAGGAACTGCTGAAGACTTGGCAGTTGGTTCGATGGGAAACGGCGCAGCTGAAGTAGAAGGCTTGGATGGAGCGTAAAACTTGGGGTCTGGGATGTTGCAAGCAGCCGAGTCTTCCATCATAGGCTGTGTTGATTCGTCAGAAGACGAGTAAGGTTCTTCGTTGAGCTCAGGTTCCACGTGGGCAACCTTGAGAGGGTCAATTGTAACGGCTTCGCGTTTACCGTGACGGTCGATGATAAGAACGCTGTCCTTACGCTGCAGGACCTTGAAAGGACCTTCGTAAGGTCGCTCCAGTGGTCTGCGGAGACCATCGAGGCGGAGAAAAACGAACGGACAATGCTGCAGGTCTTGTGGAATAAAAGATTTACGTTGTTGTTCTCTAACGTCGGGAAGCTTGTACTGACGCATGCTCGTGGCAAGCTGACGTGCATAATTTGAGTCGTAACGGGTAATTCTGGGACTAACGGAAAAGAAATCGCCAGCTAAAAGCATTGGTTGTCCATATACTAACTCGGCGCTGGACGTACGTAGATCGGCCTTTAGGGCTGCTCGGATCCCATGGAGGATCATAGGCAGCACCTCAGCCCAACTCAGCGCATTGGCGGCGCTAAGTGAGGCTTTCAACTGTCGGTGGAAACGTTCCACCATGCCGTTCGCTTGCGGATGATAGGCGGTCGTGCGAATGCGTTGGCATCAAATGAGTTTAAGGGATCGTTAAAGGTCGTAGATTCGAATTGCGGACCACGGTCTGTAGTCACTGTGGCTGGACAGCCGTGTGAAGCGACCCAGCGCTCGACGAAAGCGTATGTTACGGTTTACGCAACTACTTCAGGAATGGGAACGGCCTCGGGCCAACGGGTGCAACGATCGATCATAAATAAATAAATAAATAAATAAATAAACTTTTATTCTCGGCCATGCGAGACACACCTTTACAGGCATGATCATGTTTAGCTACCAGTGTGCTCAATAACGTACAAAAGTACATGTTTGGCATAACAATATTTGTAACTGTGTGGGTGTATATGCATATGTAATTGTGTATGAATTTAGCTTGTGTCGTTGAATGTGCTGCAGCATTTTTGAATGTTTGTTGTCGTCAGGAATGTGAGCATAAGTGATTGATGTCCTTGGGTTGGATAGCACTTTCCGGATATCCACGGGCCAGTGACTTTATTTTGTGGCGAGTCACATCCGCCACGTCACAGTGTTGATAAGCAGACATTTGTGGCTTTTTATAGGGAGAACGCTTGCTAGGCGAAAACCCACCACGTCCTGGAACACTGCCGCCGAACTATTTGCTGGAACGGGTTAAACCCGAACCACCCAGCTGCCAACACGAGGAGGTTGTTCGGCTAGACAGCCATGGTCAAAATATAGTCCATTCCTTTGGACGGGGCCAGAGGTCCCACAATGTCGAGATGGACATGGGCAAATCGCGCTGAAACGGACGGAAAGCGACCAAGCGGAGCGGACACGTGCCGCTGAATCTTCGCTTGCTGCAGGTGAGACAGCTGCGTGCCCAGCGCGCAAGATCGAGTTACATCCCCGGCCAAACGTATCTCTCAGAGACAAGCTTAGCAGTAGCTTTAATGCCTGGGTGGGCGATATTGTGGAGGGTGTCGAAAACGATACGGCGAAAAGTTTCTGGAACGACAGGTCGAGGTCGTCCGGTAGATGTGTCGCATAAAATGGTACCATCAGATGACGGCAAAGGATGCGGGGATATCTTCAAAGAAGAATCGCGAAGTTCCGAAAAACTTTGGTCGTTTGATTGCGCGGCTGCCATAGCAGACAAATCGATTGCCTGTCCGGCAGGAGCGATTGCAGATACTCTTGAAAGAGCTTCAGCGATGACGTTTTGTTGACCGGAAATGTGTCGGATATCAGTCGAGAATTGAGCAATGAAATCCAGCTGACGAATCTCACGTGGTGAGTGTCGAGCTGATTGATTTTGGAATGTGTAGATAAGCGGTTTGTGATCGGTGAAGATAATGAAGGTGTTACCTTCGAGGACGTGTCGGAAATGTCGAACGGTAGAGTAAATGGCTAGCAGTTCGCTACTGAACGTGCTGTACTTAACTTCGGCAGGTTGTAGACGTCTAGAGTAGAAAGCAAGAGGTTTCCAGCCTCCATTTGTATGTTGCTGTAGGACGGCACCAATGGCGGTGTCCGATGCGTTGACAGCAACACTGAGCGGAGCGTTTGGATCGAAATGATGAAGCATAACGGCTTTGGCTAAGGCTTCTTTGCTGGCTTTAAAAGCTTCAGCAGCAGCGGCAGTCAGTTCCACCTGACCGTTTTACGTCCACGAAGTAGGTCGGTTAGTGGACTTAGCAAATTGGCACAGTGTGGAAGAAAACGTCGATAATAGTTGAGCATGCCGTTAAAACGGCGAATAGCGGCTAACGTAGTCGGAACCGGAAAGTCTCTGATGGCGCGGACTCTATCGTCTAGAGGCCGTATACCATACTGATCAATATGGTGGCCAAGGAATTCGACGGAAGGCTGCTGAAATATGCATTTGTCAGGGTTGACAGTGATGCTATTAGCGGCCAGCCTATCGAAAAGTATTTTGAGATGTTCTGCGTGCTGTTCTTTAGACGCGCTGGCAACTAGGATATCGTCGATGTATGCATAAACGAAATTTAGACCTCTAGTGACTGAATCGATGAGTCGTTGAAAAGTCTGGGCTGCGTTGCGAAGACCGAACGGCATACGCAAAAATTCGAACAGCCCGAACGGCGTGATTACAGCAGTCTTCGGGATGTCTTCCTCAGCGACTGGAATCTGGTGATACGCGCGAACCAGATCGATTTTCGAGAACACACGGGTGCCGCGCAGGCTTGCCGTGATGTCCTGAATGTGAGGAATCGGATATCGGTCGGGAACAGTAACGTTATTGAGCGCGCGGTAATCACCACATGGACGCCAGTCTCCTGACTTTTTGGGCACCATGTGGAGCGGCGACGCCCAGGGACTTTTAGACGGGCGAACGATGCCTAGTTCAAGCATGTGCTCGAATTCTGCGCGAGCAATTTTCAACTTGTCAGGGGTCATTCGCCTGGCTTTGGCAAAAACAGGCGGACCTTTCGTAACGATGTGATGTTTCGCAGCATCAGTGGCGGATGAAAACGGTGCCATTGCACGAAAGACTTGCGGGAACTTGGTATTAAGCATCTGACCGATAGGCGAGCTTGACAGGTTGGCGTATACAGGACTGATTGACTCTATGTCGGTCAAAGTACCTATAACTGCCAGGTTTGTTTGACGATCGATCAGACGGCGTTGCTTCGCGTCAACAAGTAAATCGAAGTGCTGCAGAAAGTCAAGGCCAAGAATTGGCGTCTGGACATCTGCGACGAGGAAGATCCATTTAAATGAACGTCGTAGGTTTAAATTAAGCGTGCGCGAGCGTTGACCATACACGCGAATGGTGGTGCCGTTTGCTGCGCGCAATGAACCGGTCGCCTCTTCGATATCATTAGAATCACGTGGGATAACGCTGACTTCTGCGCCGGTGTCAACGAGATAGCGTACTCCCGTACTGCGATCGGTGACAAAGAAAAGGCGACTGGGGCAGCCAGCAACGTCCGTCGCCCCTACGTGCTGGCCTACCCGTTTCCCTGCGTGTTGCGCTTGAAGGAACAAGGCGGGCGACACGATCTGGCCTGATGACCAAATCGCTCGTGGTACCAGCAATAGCTTGACCTAGGGGGAGATTTCGAATGTGATCTAGGAGGACTGCGACTACTGGAACGATTTCGGCGGTTGGATCCGGATTGTGTTAGCTTCTCTAGTCGGTTGGTCAATGCGGCTACTTGCGCTCTTAGTTCTGCTACCTCTGTACTGGAGGTAGACTGAACCTGAGATATTTGGGCGTTGGATTCCCAAATACGGTCGGCAATATCGGCGAGCTGAGGAAGAGGCGCATCGTTTGCATACAAGGGATTGCGCATGTCACGTGGCAGGCAACGAAGCCACATCTCTTTAAGGAAAGAGTCGCCAACAGCGAGAGGCTTAGCTAGAGCTTGCATCTTGTGCAGCAACTGCGAAGGCTTTCGATCCCCTAGCTCGGTTTCGTTAAGAAGCTGCGTGACGCGAGCATGGTCTGATATGCCAAATCGCTTTAAGACGACGGCCTTAAGCTCATCGTAACTTTTCTGATGTTCCGGAAGTTCCAAGATGTCGTCGAGGTCATCGACGACTTGCGGGGGAAGCGCGGCGACAACGCAGTGAAATTTGACGCTGTCAGAGTTAACGCCATGTAACGAAAAAATGGACTCTAGCTGGTTAAACCAGGCCTTAGGGTTAGTATCACGGAAAGGCGGGATAGGAAAACGGAACGCACTAACCTGATCGTCAGGTGAGTGAATAACCTTCATGGTGAAAAATTACGGAGCGTGTGAAAGTGAATGCAAGTATTAAAAAGTAAAAGTAGAAGGGTAGACAGAATAATTTACCGGATCTGAAAAGTAATATTAGTACCGAACTCACCAAAATAGTTTTTTTCGGGGTCACCAATTATAGCGCGTAGATCGTGCGCTATATATCCGGTACGCGACTAGACGACCAACCAAAAGTAGTGGGTAGAAGACACAAAAGTAAACTAGGGAAGAAGTTTATTGGACGGGAGGAGCGTTAGCTAATGCTAAAAATAGGGCACCCGGAGAGAGCTAGCTAGGGAGAATGTCGTTGGCGTCGAGAGCGTAGACGGGGCGTCGTTCGCAGTCGAGCCGCGCGCCAAAGGCGGAGATCGTTTTCGTGTTTCCAACAAACGGGAACAACGTTCCAACAGGCAAACCGAATGGTTCCCTAATACATAAGAGAGCTATAATTTGAATATTTTAGAATAGTTTACACCGTCATACGGCGGAATCTCCAGGTGGCTACAGGTTTGTACAGCAAATCCACCAGCTCATACAAAAGCTGTGGAAGGACGGCATTCATTCTGGCAACTTTAGTGGGATTTATTTCATGTAGGAGCGTGAGTACATAAGCTTATAAGGTAGAAAGTGCTGTCAGGAACCAAGCTACTAGAATTTCGCTTTTAGGTCAAAATTCAGAAACGGAGACTCGCAAACCAACGCCTTAGCATTTGGTTCTGCTGATAAACATGCCTTGATCATGTTCGTTGATGCATTTGTACCGCGAGAAGCAAATCGCACGGCGCTAGATGAGGTTTCGTTGCATCTCCGTTTAATGTAACTGTAGGACCGGTTCTGGTTAACTAGTGCGGAGCGGGACACCTTTAATTCACAAGACGCGGTCCGTAGATGTGTTTACAGGCAGAGCAAACTTCACGGTTGCGGTCTTATGTACTTTCCAATAAGGCGGATACGGAAGTCTACCAAAACCTACACCGTCTAAGGAGTCTGCTGCGCGACTCCGAGTAAAGCCATGGTTTTGCCCCTAATTTATTCCGTCCCATCCTACTTGAACTGGACCAGTCTGCGATACGACGCAGGGGAAATTTGCGGCCAAGCCCTTTTTGGCTTGCAAACCCATGTGCCGGGTGGTTTAGCTCCGAGCAGTACATCGTTTCCGACCCCGATAGTGACACAATTGATAAAGCAGGTACAGGTTGGCACCAGCCACTAAGTACGTTTTTAAACTAAGTCGCGCAGAACTCTGTCAGGCGTAGCAAAGACGCGATCGATAATGGAGGGATTTTGGCCCTCCATCTAACTACTGTACCTTTGTTCAAACTTATAAAGAGTCGCTTGAATGGAAAGGTGCCGTTCAGTGCAAATACAGCCCGATGCTGCTTTGCAGGTGAAATTCCGCTAACTGACCTCAGGAACATTAAACTAATCCATAAGTTTGCATCCACTTACCGTATAATTGCGAATAACATTAATAAAACCACCTGACCCTAGACTCACTAATTTTGGTCTGGGACCTCACTATCCTCAGCGTCTGGGTTACCTTCAGCTGACGGTTGACTAAGTTCTTGGTATTCTGTGCCTTTGAGCGATATTTGGCATCTTGGCTGATTTCCAAACCCTGGCTCTACGAGTAGAGGAGGTGCTCGACCGTAGAACAATTGAAACGAGGATATTTTGTGAAGGCCTGTATGGATGATTGCTGGGTCAGCAATAGTAGTGGCGAAGCTTCCTGTCAGTTTCCATTCTTTGCGGCTAGCCAATCCTTCGTCGGTCGATTGTTACGCTCCGTCAAATCATTTGTCTGCGGGTGGTAAGGAGTTTTCAGCCTATTCCTGGTACAAAGTATCTCCAAGCAGTTCCGGAATCCTTAAATCTCGAAGCAGCACACTGTTCTGTTTAGATGGTCTTGGGATTCTGTGATGCATTTTCAGTTGGTTCATGACGACAGGTAAATATTGTCGCTTGTTGATCCCGGGTTCCCGTTGCTTTAATGCCATGCGTAACGTGCTTCGTCTTCAACAAGGTGTATTAGTTGCCCCGCTTGGTCAATGAAAGCGGTCCCACCAGGTTCATCGACTCTAGTTCCCTAGCTTCTCATACTGGAATAGGCAGCACTCGTTGCTTTGCTCCTAGGCAGTCGATTTTCAAGCGATTACATTGCTTGCACAGAAGCACGTACATCTGCTTCCCTCATCATACCCGGCTAATAAGCGCTTTGTCTCAGCAGACGGTAGGTCTGTGAATGAGCGGCGTGCACCATCTCGTGACACGAAATCACCGGTCTCCGCCTTAGTTTTGTCGGAACAACCTGCACCGAATTGTTGCTACTTCGTGGGACCCACATCAGGATCCCTACTTCTTCTTTTGTAGCTTCTCAAAGTTTCGCACAAACGGTCCAAGCTGCTTGTGTTGGATCATGCGTTGGGACCGGTTGACCGATTATTCGTGTGGTGACCACTATGCGCAAGAACTTGTCACTACGTGGTTTGGCGGCTAACTGTCTTTGATCTTGCCCCAACAAAATACCATTATTACCGAAAGTCACGCTCATCATGCGTAACAACACCCGCAGTTTGGTGCATTTTTCCGGGCATGCGTTTTTGTTGTGAACGCATGTTCCTGTAGGCGCAACCCCCATCGCGATAGTTTTCCCCTGAAGTCTGGCAGACTTAATCAATTCCAAAGGGATGTGGTTCGTTTGGACGTGAAAGTGTTGATCTAGCGGATATGGCCGACAACTGTCCAACAACCAGACGATTGTGACACGTCTTCTCCATGGTTGCTCGTTTGCGTCCTGCTAATGTCAAAATTCTACTGGCATGCTCAATCGTCCCACGGCTTTGTTTCAAAACAGTGCCTACTCTAACGCCGCTAACATCCGTGGTCACCATGTACAAATGCCTGACAATGGGACAATTCTGAGTCAGTCCCTGACTTCCCATTTCGTATAGAATGCAAGCAAATGCTTGCTGGGTTTCTCTAGTCTGTTTCAGCAGCTCACATACGGGTGAAGCCACATTGTGTGAGTCCTTGCTGAAAGTGCTGCAGTTCAAATTACGGCCGAGGAATGCCCTAAACATGCGCTTTGAGATAGGAACTAGGGGGCCTTGTTCTGTCTATATTTTCTCAAGTAGTGACTTCAGTTCACCCTGTCCAATTTATGGTCCAATAATCTGCCACAAGTCTTTCGGATCAGGGACTTTGGTCTACTTATACAGAGTTCCAACTGCTATATCCGTTACAGGACAACTTCAATGCACCCGCTGTGCTCCGCACCTGATCAGCTATGCACCATGAGATCATCCTTGTACGTCGCCACGT